>JAEANM010013210.1:0-14499 GCA_017656035.1 Myanophis thanlyinensis | reverse complement strand
GCTGATGGGGGAAAGTGGCTTTCCCCCATCAGGAGATATGGGAAGCAAGAAGAGAGCCGGCTCCTGCCCGCTTGGAATGGATTAGGGCATTTAAAGGTAAAATGCTTCTCTACTTACTAAATTTTCCAGTTACGAAACGGCTTTTGGAACGGATTAATTTCGTAAGTAGAGGTACCACTGTATTTGACTTCAGAGGGCCAGGGTGGACATGGTCAGCTCAACGTCACTCATGTTGGCACATGTGGTGGCCCGATCACTCTGCCAGCGAAAACAGGCTCTCAAGCTCCATTTTAGGCTTCAATGGCCTCTTGCAACCCTCTGCCAGTGAAAACAGAGCTCAGGAGGGCTATTGATGGCCCTCCCAAGCTCCATTTTCCCAGGTAGAGGCTCCACAGGACTATCCATTGCTATTTCCAGGGCAGCCCCATAGACCAGATCTAAGCACTCTGCAGGCCGGATCCAGCCCCCGGCCTTGAGTTTGACACCCCTGATCTAAGTTCAGTTTATTATCTGCTAGTAGGGCACCGAAAAGCAGTAGTCTGCTGACACAATCCTTTACTCTTTTTTCAAATTCAAAGGTTGCTTCGCACATCAAGCTAAGCCATAGCATGATTTATATAGTTTTGGTTTCTCATGAAGTGCAAATTCAGATCATTATAGTCTGTAAATTATGGCTTGGGGCAACATATATACCAAGTTACGTTCAACAAAACATAGCTAAACAATAACATCTTAATGTGATGTATATCCAGCTCTATCTATTGAGTGAGAGTGATGCAGATTAGAGTTTTTAAATATTGCCCATTTCCTGGTTCTTGCTTAAAACAGATAGCAGATGTAACTGAATTGTTGTTCAAGTGCAGGCAGGCCAGAGGTCAATTGGTATAGTTATTAATGAAAAGGAGGTCAGTCACCAGATCAGGTGATCTACAATGTCTAGAATGAAGACAATAAACTTCCACAACTACATGTCTATGGAGATTCTCAGTCATCCAGGTCATGGTCCCAAAGATACTTTTTTGAAGAAGCAACTGGATTTTCTTGTATGACTTTGAAGACATTTAGCTTCTCATACAAGAAGCTTCCTCAGTTCTAACTGGATGGTGGGGAATGGAAGGATTTATACTGCAAGAATATGTGTGGAAGGAGTATAAATCTGTCCATTCCCCACCATCCAGTCAGAGTTGAAGAAGTTTCTTGGATGAGAAGCAAAAACAAGGAAAACAAGAAAGTCCAATTGCTTCTTCAAAAACACATCTTTGGGATTTCCACAGTTACAGGTTTGGAAGAATTACAGTTCAAAGTCCTGGAAATTATGACTTAAATTCTATAATCGTCAGGCTTTTAACTAAGTATTTAAATAAAATAAATACCACAATATAACTTAATCATTACTACTTGGCTGTACAGCATTGTGTGTCTAAAGATTGCAACTCAGTAGAAATTTATATATTTCAATATTTAACCACTGTATCAGACTTTGAGTTATTCCTGCAACCAGCTGGTATTTTAAATAACCAAATTTCCCAGGCAATGACATTACTGTTAATTTCAAAAGACATAGACGGAGAAAAAAACATTCCTTCCAAAAACCTCCTCTTGTGTAATTGGAATCTGAACCCAAATCCAGATACAATCCAGTCAAATTCACTGGCACCAATTTCCTAGGATTTTATTATTTTTCCAGCCCTACCTGAAGATGTCAGGGACAGAACCTGGGGCCTTCTCCAAACAAAATCATGGATTCTGCCACTGAGTAGAAGTTCTTAAATGTCTACTATTGAGAGAGTTATTGCTTCCTCTCCATCTACTTATTCATGCTGTTCTACTTTTTATTAGGTATATCTGGTTGTAATTTTGTCATCTGTGATAAAAACACTACAGACTGCAAGGATTTTAGGGGCAGTATTCCACAATGTGAATGTAAGCAAGATCTGGCTAGGATTAACCCAGAAGATAAAACGTGTGGAGGTAAGACATGAAGGCAATTTTCTGAGATAAACTTGTGGTTAGCTGTCTAGCGCATACCAGAGTTTCTTATTAAATATGGTTTTGGGAATCCATAATCTTTTATGGCCAAAGGGCATATGTAATTTTTTTTAAAGTGAGATGATACCAGTCACTAAATCACTTGTATGTGCACACACACACACACACACATATATGCATGTGTGTTGCATGTTAGAAACATTATTCTAGAGTAAGCCATTAATAAAATACTGAGAGCCACACATAAATTTTGGAGCTTCCCACTGTAACTCTGGAAGACTGGGAGTTGTCTACACATATATAGTTCCCAAAGAGCCCAGTACTTCTTATTTCTGAGAAATGCTTTTGGAGAAAGTGCATTTAAAATTAGGTTCTAAGAAATATATCTAACAGAAGAAAGTTCTAATTTAGGAAATAATTTGAAGGAAGAATACCATCAGCGAATCTCCACTCAGTTCATTTGTACAATATAACCCCAAAGGGTGCATACAGGTAGTCCTTGAGCTCCGAATGTAATGGAACCTGCACATTCCATTCGTAACCCGAGGATTCATGTGAGTGAATCTCGTACCTTGAACACAATCACTCCCTCCTTTTGCCCATGCATTCGCTAATCCAGGGGTGTCAAACTTGATTGGGGGCTTCAAGGGGGCTGGAGATGTGTGGCCACAGGGCATGGCCAGCTTGATGTCACTTGTGTTGGGGCATCTGTAGTGTCCCGAATGCTCTGCCAGCGAAAATGGGTTCCCGAGCTCCGTTTTTGTCTGGGATGGCCTCCTGCAACCCTCTGTCAATAAAAATAGAGCCCTCCCAAGCTCCATTTTCACTGGCAGAGGGTTGCAGGAAGTCATCCCCAAGAAAACGGAGCTTGGGAGCCCGTTTTCACTGGCAGAGGAATCATGGGCCAATCCTTTGCTCTTTCCAAGATGGCCCCACAGGCCGGATCTAAGCACCCCGCATGCCAGATCTGGCCCCCAGGCCTTGAGTTTCACTCCCCTGCACTAATCGAATATGAGGCTTGTTAAGTGTACATGAGGTATTTCAGGATGAGGAAGGCCATGGTGGGACCTGGTGTTGGAACTGGCCACCTGCTTAAGACACCCAAGGCCTTCCCGACCCACTGAAATACCTCAGGCTCCCCACAATTGTTTCCCCACCCACCCACCCAACCTGCCAAGCCAGGTCACTTACCTTGTGAAGATCTAGCAAGAAGTCTCCTCTCCAGCCTCTCTAGAGGTCAAACATAGCCCTGATGCAGCCCTCAATAAATCAAGTGTAACACCCCTGGCCTATGTCATCTCCCATAGTCTTAAGATCATTACCAGCAGCAGAACTTTTGCTATTGTTTCTTCCTTTAAAAATGCATGTGAATAGAATAGCAATGAGCACAAATTATTGCTTGTGTTCATAAGCTACCTATCTCCTCTACAAAAAGAAAAAGCAGTAACAGACATCCCAGGACAGACTGACTCAGTCAGCAGATCACAATAGCAGCAATGAAAATAGCAGCAGATAAACCAGATTCTTACTGTATTCGCAGTTTTCCTTTCAATTGTCCCAAAGGTGCTTTTTCAAGAGGTACCTGGACTTTCTGGTTTTTCTTTGAAGAGGTTTTGCTTCTCATCCAAGAAGCTTCTTCAGCTCTGAGTGGATGGCGGGGAAGTTTCTTGGCTGAAGCTTCTTGGAAGCTTCTTGGAGTTGAAGACAACCATGACCTGGATGACTAAGAATCTCAGGAGACATTTCCTTTCAACTGTTCTCCCAGAAGCCCATCCTTCTTATTTAAAGGAACCACTGGACAACCATGTTGACTCACTTTGGTTCTTATATGACCTGCTATCTTCAGTCAGTGCTTTGCTAATCCTAAATTATTATCTCTTCCTCTCCTCCTGAATGCAGCTTGTATCCGCAGCTGTTCTGCAGAAAACAATGCATTCTGTCTCACGAAACCAGATTCCATCCCCGAATGTCGATGTCTGCCGAATTTCGAGAAAATGGATGGAGAATGTAAAGCGTAAGTACATGATTAAGAAAGTGGGGGGTCCCCTCCAATATAATCTTCATTCCTTATAAATGGGTGGACCTGCCCATGTTGTTTTTGTGAAAATCAAAATGGAAGCAGTCTGTCATTGCCTCGTTCCCCTGACTTTCTTTGTAGTCCTGGCATTCCCCTTTTGGCCTCCTAGTGTGAGAGAGATTTAGGCTACTTTGTTTCTCAAGAATGACCAAGGTTGGCTATCTGCTGCCTCTTGTGCTGACCAGAGTTTGATTCCTGTGCCGAAAGAATGATATGGGATGATTTGCTGTCTGCTAGTCTTTCCTAAGCAGACATTAGCTGCAGAGAGAGATGTGGGGAGTGTTCTGACCTAGGCTTCCCGAAATCACTGAGCAGACTCCTTGTCCCGACAAAACCCCTTTGATTAAGCTAATGTGAATTCCTCTCATTCACATCCGGCAAAGTCCCGGCAAAGTCCCGGCAAACAGTCTTTCAAGGATGAATTTACAACCACAGACCTTATCAGGCTTGGAGAGCTGCCAGGTCAAAATCCTCCAAACGCAATGCTGTATAAGAAAGTACTTGGCACGGAGTCTCTGAGAGTCATGAATAAATCTTCACACTAATTAAATGAACTAATTGTCTCCTGCAAACTCCACTTCCCTTTCGCTCCTCTTTATTCCCTATGGGAGGGGCCATTTACCATCCACCTGTGCCTTTACTCCCGAGTCAGCCCTTGTTCCTTAACTGTTCCCTTCTCCTAGCACATCGGGAACAGACTCCAGTTGTTCTTCCGCTCCACTGATCTCTGACTCCAAAGGCAGCTGATAACTGTCAGATGGCCCTGCCCCATCTCTGTCTCTGATGTAGAGCACTCATCAGAGCCTTCCCCAGACTTCAGGACTGGTCTATGTTCCCCCCCCCCCCAAATCTCACTGTCTAAGTCTGCCACCAGCTCTGCTGGCTGCTGGTGGGCCACAACAGGGAGCCAGTTAAGTCATATCATGATAATAATATGCATCATAAGAAAAAGAAGAAGTTATTCTAAGACATAGAAAAACACAATGCTCCTAAGTTACACACTTTATTTATGTTCTCCCACTATAAATAAAACAATCCTTCTACAGGTAATCCTTGACTTACAACCATAATGGAGCCTGGAATTTCCACTATATGTCCCGATGCTCATAACTCAAAGTACCCACACAACTGATCTAATTTTACACTTTTTGTAACAACTCTTACATGAAAGTGGAGGTTGTAAATGGGATAGTCTTATTATAGGGGTGGGGCAGCCGTGGAATGTGAGCCCCAAATACCTATTTAGGAGTCCATCATAACTTTGAATGATCACAAAACAACTGGTTGTAAGTCAAAGACTACCCACAGGGGAGAAATCTTGGTATATCATTGGTATATTTTATTCAGTCACTCACGATGATACTTTGTGTTTGCTTTTAGGTGTAGCATTTGGTTTTCTGGAGAAAACTGCCAAGACAGTATGTATTATAAGGAGAATACTTTTTTTAAACTGGAAATTATTTTTAGAGAGGGGGGGGGGAAATTTGGTAGACACCATCTATAATATAAATTGTATCAGAAAAGCCCAGAAATGCAACTTCTATTTTTTGAGAAATACCACATACAGACATACATATAGAACCATTTCTGGACTAGATCCCCATTGAAAACTGTCATTTTTAATATAATATTTTTCATAAGCATCGTTTATAGTGGATGTGAGCATAGGGGAGTGCATTTGTATGTTCCTTGTGATGCCATGTTCATGTACAAAAGAGGCACACACCTTGCAGCACAACATCACTGCTTTTCATCTTTCTAATGAAAGCAGCAAGCTTCTATGGACGCCCCTGTGTTGCACTGTACCATTTCAAGTACCTTCGTAGAGCATCTCTGTTGCAATATCTCATAAATATATACTATGAAGAACTTCAAAGAGGTAGCCGCTATTTATGATTTGCTCAGGACCAAATAAATTCTTTAAGCATACCCAGTTGCCACAGCTGAAGTTTAGCAATGCTAAAAACAAGCGATTCAGATGTTCTAAGCTTTCCAAAAAAGAATCTTGCTACCAAAATGTAATAATGTATTTTGTGTTTCCTAAGATGATCACAACATAGGTTTGTTCTGTGGAAGGTCTTTCCACAAAACAAAAAGGGGTCGTTCCCCCCCCACCCCCCCAGGAGAAAGATTTGTTCATTTCCTGTTTTAAGTTTAAAATTTCTTGTTTTCATAGAGTTGGGAATCAGAAGTGTAAATTTTGAAATAAACAAAGTATATTTCACTTCAGCATGATGATTGTATGTTATAAAAGTTATATTATGGAACATAGCCAATTTTACGTGGGCGGGTTCAGTGGCAGAATTTGGCATTCACATTTTAACACAATTTTTTGTGTACGTTTTTTCCCACTTTTGTTGGCACTTTACATTTGATTCACTTTCAATTAACCCCCCCCTCCCCTCCTGTGGCTCTTTCTCCCCAAAACCCCTCTGAACCCCAAGAGGCTACTGCTTGCCAATGAAAGAAAGCCTCAAAGAAATGCTTCTATGAAGATACCTAGGTGATTATGCCTATCAGCTGATAAAAATTTGAATTTCCTTTTCCTTCCATACAACTTCAGATCGGGATTTTTTTCCCCACTTATATTGTATCTCAGAGATGATGATGATGATTATTATTATTATTATTATTTATTAAATTTATATACCGCCTCTCTCCCAAGTAGGGACTCGGGGCAATGATGTATTTCTTCGTTTCCTTCCCATTCACTTTTTCCAAAGGACAAGAGGAATCAAAAAATCCTAGGGAGGAGGAGCAATTAAATCAATTTGGATGAAATCAAGCAATCAATCACTTTTAGTTGTCATCCTGTCAGGATGTGATTCAATAAATATAGGGGAATCTCTGTTTACTTTCTCCCTAACCCATTCAAAGTAAGAAACCTCTCTATACAGAGACAATCTAGAATGGAAAACAAGGATAACTAAAAATAATAATAATTATCATAGGGGAGAGGTTAGAAAAAACAAAACAAGAAATAATAGCGCCATAGGGAATAGGAAAAATTAATTTCTATTCTCCTTTATTTGTAACAATGCAAAATAAGGGTATGTAGAGGAGCTCATAAAAGACATGGTAGCCATGGCAGTTTTGAAATCTCTTTTCAGGTTACATGGCCATCATCATAGGAATATCTATTTCGTGCGGCGTTCTTCTGCTGGCTTTAATTGGCGTGACCACTTACTGCTTAGTCAGGTACGAATGACTCTTGGGGTGGGGGGTTTATGAACATATGCTATTAAAAAGTTTGTGACATGAGATGAGATTGAATTCAATAGTTTAAATTTAGAGATCAAAGCCATTAAGTGATGCGTGGTGACCAGCTGATTAAACGTGCATGTCAATCTTGTCGCAGATTCAGCTTCAGTGTGACTACAGGTAGTCCTTGACTTACAATCATTCATTTAATGACCATTTGAAGTTACTATGACCGTTATCATGACAGTTTTTTACACTTATAACTGTTATACAGTAGCAACCCATGATCATGGGATCAAAATTTGAGTGCTTGGCAACTGATATGTATTTATGATAGTTGTACTGTCCTGGGGTTATGTGGTCACCATTGTAATCTTCCCATCTGGCTTCTGATAAGCAAAGTCAATGAAGGAAGCCAGATTTGTTTAATGACCATATGATTCACTTAACATCCGCAGTGATTCATTTTAACAACTGTGGCAAAAAGCAAGCAATAGCAATAGCACTAAGGCTTATACACCACTTCACAGGGTTTTGCAGCCCTCTCTAAGCAGGTTACAGAGTCAGCATAGTGCCCCCAACAGTCTGGGTCCTCCTTTTATCGACCTTGGAAGGATGGAAGGGCTGAGTCAATCTTGAGCCTGGTGAGATTCAATCTGCCAAATTGCAGGCTGCCGGCAGTCAGCAGACGTAGCCTGCAGTACTCCACTCTAACCACTGCGCCACCAGAGCTCATAGGAGGTAAAATGGGACAAAATTAATTTAACAACCATGTCACTTAGTGATGGCAATCTGGGGCTCAATTGTGGTTGTAAATCAAGGACTATCTGTATCTTATTCTTATTACATATGCATGGGAGACACCCAGGTCCCCTTTCAAACAAATTAAGCAGCAGTCAATATTAAGATCAAAATAACCTTAAGTCACCGATTTTAAGCCTTACTGAGAAAAAGAATAAAATATTGTGACAGTCAATACATGCTTTAGTGGTACACTTTCAGAGACTGGTTCATGAGTCGCAAAAACGAGAGAGGGGTTCATTTTCCACCTGAATTAAAGCACAACCCAAAGAAATTATCACATAAAACAGGACTCTCAAAACTTGGCAACTTTAAAACTTGTAGGACTTTAACTCCCAGAATTCCTCAGCCAGCCAAGAATTCTGGGAATTGAAGTCCACAAGTCTTAAAGCTGCCAAGTTTTGGAGACCCCTGTCATAAAATATTGAAAACATGCAAAATTAGTTACATAGCTAACATTGTAGGAAAGGCCTACATTTTCCCCAAGTTTCCACTACTTGTTGAGTTATTCGTTCCAACGTTCCCAGTTGTACACTACAGTAATTGGGGGATAAGAAAAGATGTTATTCTATTGAACAGTTACTGGTGAAAAATAAAAAAGCAGATTAGAAACAGTCACTTCTTCCATGGAAAGGATGAAAACAGAGGGCTCTTCCAGGGCTCTTAATTGGAACTAATCCTTCTCAGTTGGTCATAAAAGGTGTTAAAGCTTGTTAAAGTTGCCAGATTTGCCAACCAATTGCAGTTGCATTCAGTTGCAAGAGTGGCTACAGACAGAAAAGGATAACAAAAGGATTGTCCAAACTGAAAGAGAATGAGCATTAAAATGGCAAGTTCAACAGCATATACTGAAGTACATTTGCACAAACATTTGTAATCACAGACATGCTAAAACTTCTGGTGATTGAACTGAAACTAGACGTAGCAGGCAAGGCATTATAAGAGAGTGCAATGCATTCATGATAAAAGTGAATTTCAAACTGTGGATCAAACTCATCATTACTTAGAATAAAAAGATCCATCTTTTCCTTTTATAGTAGAAGTTTAGCTGTCTTGTGCACTTCAAGGCTGATATGAAGAGAAATAATGAAATAATCAATAATATCATTGTAGCATCTAGTATCTTGATGAACTTAGGAATCTGGTGACCTTGACCAAAAACATATTGTAGAGTTGGAAAAAGAGTTTAACATGGCAATCAAAAGTGGTCAAAACTAACACTTGGGTTTATGAAAATTCCTTTACTAAAATGGTTGAAATCCTAAATTCCTTTTTACAGGGCACCTATTTGTAAATCAAATTGACATTAATAGTTAGCTTCATCACGTCTGTCCCCAAACTTTGCAAAACTCCTAGGGGGCTTTGTTAAGAAAGAAAAGCCAAGATGAGCACAAAAAGTGAAGATAAATTTTGAATGTCGTTGCGATCACCTTTTCTTTTTCTGTAAAAGAAAACCAAAACCCAAAACCGAACATCAACAACCGACAAACAATGTGTATTCAACCATTCCTCCTGTCACAAACTTTGCTGAAAATGGGAGAATGTTCCCCAGAATCCGAGCTACGAATGGCACACTATCAAGCAAAGCCACTGCTGACAACCCAACCAATTTCTACGAAGGAGGAGTTGCGAATAGAGGCTATCATTCTGAGCAAGACTATAGCAGCAATCACGTGAGTGCTCACTTCAGGGGAAGTTTAAACATTAATGTGGCTGATATTAAATATATATAAAAGGAACATATAGGGGGCTTTGATTTTTTTTCTCAGGCAGGCAGAATTTCCAAAAAGTCTGGTTCCTATCTTTGCAGTGATATGAAAATCTGCATGGTGAGATAAAGCAGATTCCAAAGGTTCCAATAAATGGAAAGTATGTTTATTTTAAAAGATTGCCACTTTGGCCATTCTCCCTGCACGTTTTGTTTGTCACATATTCCTGTATCCTTGATCTGTTGAGCTACCACTGAGACGGCAGTTCCTGGGCTCTGAGCAGTAACTAAAGACCCTCACTTGGATTTATTTTGTGCTCAGTAGCTAGAAAGCATCATGAAAATTCTTCTCTGAATGCCATGAACAGGGACAGCATCTCTATTTGGAAATCAACTTCCTAGATGCTAAATGTCTGGTTTCCTTGCAGTAACCAAATTCTCTGGTTATTATATTGCAGAGATGTACAGCTTGAGATGAGACCTTTGGCCTGTTCCTATCCGACAAATCTACAAATAGGAATTGTAATTAAAGAAAGGGGAGGGCTATTTATTCTATTGCTAGAATCATTGAATGTATAATTTGGGGGAAAATATCATGGAGATCCTATCACAATCATTTGGCTGGGGAATTCTGGGAGTTGAAGTCCACCCGTTAAAATCATCATGGTTGGGAAGCTCTAGTAGACATGGTTGCTCTAGTCTAAATCCCTTGTCTGTCACAGGAATTCATGACCACCATAGTAATTTTATTTTGAACTGCTGCATTCTTTTACTTCTGATCCAACTAAATTAAATCAAAATGTAAATTTTTGTCCAGGGCTATTTACTTGATCAATGTAGGTCCTGACATGACACTCAAAGTTTAAAGCCAGCTCTGAGTTTTCTTTTTTCTCTGTAAAAATAGGTAGCACTATTAAAATACTTCCTCATGAGCTATAGCTAGTCTTAACATGGAATATTTATCCCTGAAATTTAGAGAACCAGCAGCACTGGCTCATGAAATTCAGAGCGTAAGGTAGTTTTTAAATAACGTAGTATTTAAAAATTATGCAGTATAACTTTGCATAATTTTGTCTAAAATTTCTTTGAAGAGTGATAGTTCAGTTTAGTGAATTATTTTCAAAGGACTAAGATATATCATTTTGGGGGGGAGGTCAAGAATTTGTAGAATTTTAAATAATAATTTAAGAAGTTCGGCACATGTTCTATGGCTAAATTATATTTCTCTTCTTTTATTGTTCATTTCTAAATAATCAGTGTCTAGATATGCCCTCCAGATTCTGAGTTCAGCTGAAGAACAAGGAAAAAAATAACAACGTGGGCAGTGCCATGGAATCAAAATGCAATTCTTCTGAATTCTCCAATCACATTTGCACCAAGAGAGTTAACATCTCAGAAGGATCTTACAGGTTTTGTAAACTACTCTAGACCTGCCAGTTTAATGGAACTTCAGCTCTACTTGTTGTCTTGGTTAAATGAGCGGGGGGAGAGAAAGACATGGAATATGCTGCAACCATGCAAGCTGTCATGGCTTTAGCATGTCTTCTGTCGCCTTTGTGTTATCACAGAAGAAGAGGCAATAGGGAAGAGAGGAAAGAACAGTAGCTCCCTTTAAATCAGAGAGCTTCTTAACTGGAGTTTGATTGTTTTTCATTGTGCTATTCTTTCTCTTCACCCACTCACCTGCATAAAACACGCACTTTCATTTTGTGCACTTTCATTTTGCTCACTTTCAACTACCACGTTGCATTCATTCAAAGTTCCTTGTCCAGCCCAAGTTCCACTTTCGAACACTTTTTAAGTACAGACACATATGCTGTGTGTCTACTGGGGATTTAAATGTCATGTAGATAGTTGGAAATCACTGCTTTTTTGCACCTTGTTAAACCTGCTGGTATGATATGCTGGCATTGCTTATTGCGATGGTATTATAGTCAACACTGAATTGTTTGCACAGGTCTGTGAATTTCTGTACTGTGGATTTTTAATTTTATAAACCACCAGGGACCCACCATCTAGCTGTGCAGTAGTTTCCCAATTTTCCTACTCTCTTACAATTTTTCTTACAGTTATCTCTTTTCCCAGGACTCAGACATCTTTTTTTGTCAGAATATGGCATTTCAGTCCCATTTTTTGAATGAAATACACACAGAATGTCAGAGAGACAAATACATCTTTAAAAAAAAGACTGTTCTTACTATTTGCTTCATTATAGAGTTGGCAAATGGAAATAGATATAAACTGGCATTATGCCCTTCTTAGAATTCTAGAGGCTATCTCATAAAACAATTTCTGAGTGAGAAAAGATCTGTTTTCTTTCCTTCTTCTACACACCAAATCAACCCCTCTATGTCACAACTTTTTTGTGTGCAGGCCGTTCAGTCTTTTCACTTGTTCAACAATTGCTCTTCTGGTAACCTCAACTATTACAGATGTGCAAATCCTTCAAAAGAAACCTTTGGAAAAGCATGTATGAAGTGCCTTTTTTTTCAGACCATTAAAGCAGCCTTGTCTTTTTTTTCCCAGCCATATATAGCTGCTTTGAAAACTGTTCTCTGGTACTTCTATGTGTGTGCATGGACAGCCCTTTTAATTCACGTGTGTGTGTCTGTGTGTCTGTGTGTCTGTGTGTCTACGTGTCATGCAAAGTTCCTTTTTCAAAGTATTAGAAGAAAACATCACTGTGGTTAAAATGCACTGAATCAACTAAATCAAAGTGGTGCTGCTAGGCAAGTTATATCCACACGATGGAGCTCCATCACTTAACTGCAATTTTAGCCTACAAACTAAATTGTGCTTCCCTGATTTTTAAATCACTTGCATAGATGTGTTCGGTTTTGTACGAAATAAAGATCTTAACAATTTCTGCAATCCAATTCTTTAAACTGAATCATGGTTTCACTCAGCTTGCTTTATTTAGGGTTGGTTGATATTGATATGGACTATATCAAGATGTTTGTGCTGGTTTTATTTCTGATTCATTGTACCACTTCAGCTTAATTGGCCAATGGCCTTTGATCACTTGTGTCATTACAAGACATCACTACAATCTCATTTCATATTATTTTCTACCTGTTTATGGAATAGTTCCTACTTGCATATTACTTTATGAGGTGTCCCATCTATTTATAAGGTGTTGTCAGAGTCTGTTATCTAATTTATTTCTAATTTATTTCAGGGCAGGACAAGCATCATTTCAAGGGGAAAGTGAATAGGAGGCATATTTTAAAACTTTCTTTTAGGAAGAAGTGCTTTATACAATAACATTCAGTTTCTTTTAAAAGTCCATATGCTCTGTCTCAGGCATAAAAGCTTTTATGTCAATGGGCATGGCTGGCCACATGTATCTTCACAAAATGGCCATCAAAGAGAGGCACGGAATGGCACAACTGTGACCATTTTGCCATGACCAACCCGATGCGGCAACAACTTTATGTGACCAACTCGCCACAATATGAGACAATTCTATGTGGGATAATTCAATACAATAAATATCATCTGCTACTGTTTTTTCAGCATTGTTTCCATTGACAAAAATGGAAATCATGTCAAAGAAGCAGTGGTGGATAACTTTTATTGTGTTGAGTTATCTCACATGGAATTATGGAAATTGTCCCATAACGAATTGTCGCAGGGCAAGTTAGATCAGTGAGATGACCACAATGAGTGAGGCCATGGTGAGATGGCGGGTGCTGAGTTGGCCATAGCAAGATGGCCGCTGTGAGTTGTCCTAGATCTGAGATGTGTGTGCTTATTCATATAGCAATTGTCTCACAGGTTCAGTTTATGCCAAAAGATCCATTTACCCAATGACCAATTGGGAAGATTGTGCTGTAGCTGCAGCAGATCGAGAGATTGTCCTCTTCTAAGGGGAGAATGCTTAGATCCAGACTCAGAGGGACATTCCCCTCTTCCCCCAAGCTGGAGAGAGTTTCAGATCCTGAAAATAGCAAAGGCACAGTTTCCTGGTTGGGCCTGAAACTCAGACCTTGTGCCCCAAAGCCACAGAAAAGTAAAATGTAGGATAAAAGTGGGAAACCACAACAAAACCCAGAGTTTCAGAAGCATCTTATTTCTTTTCCATGCTGCTTTGTCAAATTATCAAACCTTTATCTTTGCTCCAATTTTCTGTCTCTTTCTTTGGTTCATCTGCTAGTAGGTTAATGATTATTCCCATTAATAGGCAGGCCTCCTCTGATTAGGTGCTATCTTATTACTGCCTAAGCCAGGGGTGTCAAATTTGCATCGTCATGGCATCATCATGTGATGTATCGGGACTTTTTCCCCTTCGCTAAACTGGGAGGGGACAGGGCCAGCACATGATACGTCCAGCCTGCAGGCCATGAGTTTGACAGACCTGCCTTAAGCCCTAACATTTATTTCATTAATTAAAATATATATATATATATGTCGGGACTTAGACTAACATCATGTTCTTCAAATCTGCTTCGGCTTGGTAGTCCTCTTTAGAAGACGAAAAACGGGAGCCAGTCATTGTAAACTTCTTCCTGGGGAAAGGAAAATCTCCTGTTCTGCCCCATCCATATTTCACATGAAGAAGGGAACTGATTAGTTTGGAAGATAAGCTAACATTCTTTTTCTAGTTTAATTCAGTCACTTGATAAACTGCTTTTCCTTACTAAGACAGAAAAGGAGACATAGCTAGAAAATGTAGATAATAAGCCAATCACGTCTGACCAATTCATATTTTATTTTATTTTAT
>JAEANM010013209.1:0-14499 GCA_017656035.1 Myanophis thanlyinensis | reverse complement strand
TCAACTCCCAGAATTCCTGAGCTGGCATGGCCAGCTCAGGAATTCTGGGAGTTGAAGTCCAGGAATCATGAAGGAGCCATAATTGCCCACTCCTGCACTAACTCACAAGCTAGCTAAAGAACCGATGTTTTGTGCTTCTTTCTGCATTTTGGGTTAAGCCCCCACCAGTCGATATTCTTTCACCGTTCATTAAATTATGGAAACCAGAAAATTTTGATTCCTTGACAAAGCTATCCTCGCTTAAAGTGCGTTGTGAACCCCCGCACAGCGATGCTCAAACCTGGCCACTTGCTAAGGTGTGTGGGCTTCAACTCCCAGAATTGCCCGGCTAGCAATTGGAGTCCACGGATCTTAAAACTTTCTGCCTTTGACAAAGATTGCCAGAATAAATGATGAATTTTCGTAGGCAAAAAAAGGAGAGAAAGGCTGTATTTTAACACTTACCGGGTTTATATTTTTTGCAGAAGTTAGCTTTGTCCAAACCTTTTCACCGTTTTTTTGGGAAAATAAAATTTGGATGACAGTATCTAATTTGTGACAGCCCGTTGTTCGAACAGATAGAGGAGAAGAATATCACATTTCCTAGCAGTCAAATGAAATAAATATATATCATCCTCCAGCTCAAATCTCTGTTCTGAATACAACCTGGTTAAAGAATAAAGCTGGAACACTTCTATCAAATACAGAAGTCAATTTTCTCTTAGGTGTCACCCAGAACCAGCACCCCACTTCAATTGGGTGTCCTGCGAGCAAACCCACTTGGAGGAGGGTTTCTTGGCACTTTCTCCAAACTACATTTCTCAAAGTTCTGTAACTAGAGGCCACATGACAGTTAAACAGTTTCAAACTGGTTTACATTGTAAGGGTCAGTCTAGCCTGCCCTCATGTACCTACAATTCACTGTCCGATGTCAGAAGAGACATCATGTATTAAAACTGCGCCTCACAAACAGAAACTATTCTCACCCCCTTTGCTGTTTCAGTTTTGGTAAACTGGACTTAGGTCATGCTTGGGGAAAGGTATGTAACTTTATAGGGCTCCTGTATTATTATTATTATTCTTAAGATCTCAGGTAGAAGAAGGATTGTCAATTGAACCAAAAGTAATTTCTAACACTTGCTTTCTTTACCTTGATAAGAGCTGTATCTAGAGGTCAACATCAGGCGTGATTTTTAATCATGGAACCAAATACTTTATTGTTACCTATTCCTGTTTACAGATAAAGAGGGTAAAAGACCCAAGAGAATAGGCCCCCCAGGAAGTACTGTTGAGATGGAGTAGAACGTTCCTTCTGGCTGAAGGAACCATGGCATCTCAAAGACCTTCTGGAAATTATAAATACACTTTATGATCATGCAGGTCAGATCTGCAGATAGAACTTTGAAGTTCCTCCCCCTTATTAGAACCACCAAGACATCCAAGTTCTGGAACCGTTATTCAACCTTTGCACTTAGAGTCAAGTCAACAATGAACGATCTTCTTGGAAACCAGATGCTGGCCTCATGAATTTCCCAGAAGACCCAGCATCCAATCCACTTCCACTAATGCTTGTTACAGCAGGACCACACCGAAAGCAAAGAGCTGCCAGTTTTCTTGGCCAGCTCAATTTGCTTAAGATTCTTTCTCCTATAGGATCATGACTTCCCAGAATCATACCCAGGGCCCTGGCCTCTCATCCTGCCCACCAAATGTTCCTTCACTGCTCCTGCCAGCTTTTCCTGGGGCTGCTTTACTGGTGACCTCAGCTGACACCCCAGGAAGCAAGCTGATCATCAAACTGAAACGTGAAGGACCTCTAATGGGAGGTAGTGAGGAGCTGCCCCGAACTCAGACTTTCTTCCTGACAGGGATGCCATTGGGTTGGGCCACCCAGCGCCGGGATGGGCCTGGTGGTCCCGGTATCCGCACCGTGTTGTTGACGAAAGCTGGTGAGGAGCCAGGTGGTCGGAAAAGCAGAGCACCTGAGGCTGTCCCATCTGCTCAAGGGTCACCTTCCAGTGACACCTCTTTTGCTTGTACCTCCAAGGGAGTTTATGAGAATTACCGGCGTTGGCAACGCTACAAGGCTTTGGCAAGGCGCCATTTCCCAGCCACACCTGACGCAGAAGCTCTTGCTTGTTTTTTCATGTGAGGATCGTGGTGGGCAAGATCCATAGGTTGGAAATCTGATCTTGATTTGGGAATGATGAGATTTGCAGACAGGGTTCAGCCAATATACCAAATCCTAAGGGAATTTATTAATAATAGATAATATATAATGGGATTCTTTATTGGCCAAGTGTGATTGGACACAAGGAATTTGCCTTCGGTGCATAGGCTCTCAGTGTACATAAAAGGAAATGGTACATTCGTCAGGAATCATAAGATACAACACTTAATGATAGTCATAGGGTACAATTACTAGATAATACAATTATTAAATTTTGGTTAAGCTTGTTGGGTGAACCCAGCTATACTTCATGCTTTAGTGATTTTTAATAAACCATGGTATCGAGCAATATATATGAACCTACCAGGGGTGGGCAATTATGTCTCCTTCATGACTCGTGGACTTCAACTCCCAGAATTCCTGAGCAAGCATGGCTGGCTCAGGAATTCTGGGAGTTGAAGTCCATGAATCATAATTGCCCACCCCTGATAGACTATGAGTTGGTCTTAAGACCCTTAAAATTAAATTAGCCTTCACTGGGACAAACTACTAGGTTTAGAGAGAATCTTACTTTTCAAAAGGTGCTCAGTTCAACCCGTTAGAAAAACAACTTGAGGGAGGGAAATGGCTTGCCTCAAAGCAATATGGCTTTGGTAGCAAACTAAGAACTGGTTTGCTCCACATCTGAAGTTTTCTGTTTGTGAAGCCTGAAATGTGGGGTGTAAACTGAGCCCAGTCAGACAAGTCAGTTTTACAGAGATTTCAACTTTACCTCCGGAGCAAGAGTTCCATCTAAAATTCCAGATCTATCTAAGGATAGACAACCGGAAGCTGTTTGATTAATTTATATTCCACCTTCATCATCATCCAAGCGGCATCAGTAGCAATCTTCCCTTCAGATTTATCCTCCCAACAATTCTGTGAGGCATCTTGGTCTCAGATGTTGCTTTGTTCATCACACAACATATTTACTTACAGTTAACTGGATAATCGTGAGTGATCTTTCCATGAATATAAGTTTTCAGGGTTCATCCAGTATTGGGACCACAAACCAACCAGGTAGCCTGGCTTATGGTTTAACACACCCAGTGTCTAAGCTAGAGTCAATACGTTTTGGTGACAGAGTGGATATTTAAACCTGAATTTCTAGTCTCACCACTGACGGGGCAAATTCAGGCTACAGCTACATCTTTAAATGTGCTTGGGTTCAAATGTTTGCATGATGTCAAGAAACAAAGCAGAATCAAATTCAAAATCAGCACACCCACACACCCCGCCAAAAAAAGTTTCTAAAAGTTCTGGCCCAAAGGAAACCCGCGCTTAACGAGCTGCAAAGTTTTCTTCTGTTTTTCCTCATAGGGCAGATCTTCGTACAATCTATTGCTTAACTCGCCCCTCGTTTTTTTTCTCACCGTGTTTTTTTAAAATGCCATTCGAAATGTTGGTTCCTTCGCCCCTTGCTTGTTGAATTCTTGTTTTCAAGAATTATATCAATCTTATATCATATCAGTTACATTTTTATCACAGCACCGTAACCCCTGAGGCACACTGTTGGAGAATACGAGAAGCTGAGAAGGTACTTGGAAGGGGTCTTGAGGATGAGGGCATGGAGGGTGGATGGGTGGGTGGGATGAGAAATCATGAGTCATGTGGTGGGAGATGTTACAATGGGTGATGGTACGTTCATTACAGTGAAGAGGACTGTTCGGGAATTGAGAAATCTTGTTGACACACAATATTGCCGTCCTGCTCTACAGCCCCGTCCTCCGTTCCCTGGCTCGCCTTCGTCCCAACATGACCTTAGAGGATGGGGTCCCTCGCGCTGTGCAGGAATGGGAGCACAGCAGCAATTTTGAACGCATGATCTTCTATGAAATGGCAGAAAAGTGAGAATTGGCTCCAAGTCCCCCCTTTTAGTATTCCCCAACCCTGGGGGGGCTCCCCTCAATTTATGCTAGGTGTGTATCTGGTGTGGGTTGAAGATGGCGGACACCCCACCACCACCACCACCACCCCTGCTCAATCTTCTTCATTTCCGTCCTTTTTCCTAGGTTCATGGAATTTGAAGCTGAAGAAGAACAGCAGATCCAAAAGATGAAACTCTTGGCTACCTGTTCCCAGTTCCAAAATCCAGTTCCCAAGCCCACCAAGCCGCCAATGTCCCCCGTCCCAGAGTCTGGACAACAGCAAGGTACTGTACACACACACACACACACACACCCACACACCATCATCAGCGGTTGGAGCAAATGGTTTGTTCACCTCAGGGAAGCCACTGGGAGAATCATCCGAAGTAAGTCAAACAACAGACGCGGTGGGAAAATGAGGGCCCTGTTGGCAGTAAGATTCCTTTATTGTCCTGTGAGGTGGGTCCATGTTCGTAGTGTTGTTGTTTTTTTAACTGCTTCACAGTGCTTTCCAGCCCTCTCTGCCCAATTTCTTTTTATTGGTATTTTAGTAGTAACATTTTGGTTAAGTAATGCTTAAATGAAATGTTCATTAAATGGGAATTCCTCTCCTCTCCTCCCCTCCCCTCTCCTTTGCTCCACCCCACTCCATCTCCCTTCTCCTCTTCGCTTCCCTCTCTTTCTGTCTCTTTCCTTCACTTCTCGCCTCCCCTCTCCCCTCCATTTCCCTCTCCTTTCCTCTTTCCTTCTCCTCCCCACTCCATTTCCCTCTCCTTCCTTCTCTCGTTTTCCTCTCCCCTCCCCTCTCCCCTCCATTTCCCTCTCCTGTCCTCTTTTCTTCTCCTCCCCTCTCCATTTCCTTTTCCTTCCCTCTCTCCTCCTCTCCCCTCTCCCCATTTTCCTCTCCTTTCCTCTTTTCTTCTCCTCCCCTCTCCATTTCCCTCTCCTTCCCTCTCTCCTCCTCCCCTCTCCCCATTTTCCTCTCCTTTCCTCTTTCTTTCTCCTCCCCTCTCCATTTCCTTCTCCTCTCTCTCCTCCCTTCCACTTCCCCCTCTCCTTTCCCCTCTCCTCTCCTCTCTTTCCCTCTCTCCTTCTTCTTTCCTACATTCCATGTTTGTAGTTTTGATTGATTTGGGATTATGGATAGTCCTTTATTGACGACTTGTCACACAGCAGCCATTTTAAGTTATAACAGAAAATCCCCTCCCCCAAAGGTACCCATGACCCAGTTCAAAAATTTCAGTGGCTCCCTTGGTCCCATGATTGCATTTTGGGCACCTGCAGACAGGCCATATTTATGGCTGTTCGTCACATCCTACGGTCGTGTGAAAAAATTACCACATTTTTTTGCCAAAAACCTGTGTCGACTTCCAGTTTTGGGCAAAAACACCCCATAACAAACAATGGGTTCGCCTTACGACTATCGTACTCACTTAACAACTGCCACAAAAAAGGTAGTAAAAGCAGAGATCTGATTTACCTAGTTACCTGATTTACAAAAATCCTGACTTACAACCCTAATGGGCAGACTCCGTTACAGTTATAAATACAGTAAATACAATGCACCCATTGAATGTGTGAATCCAAGTGACGTCATTGGTAAAACATGGTTTTATGACCAAACCACAGATAGTCCTTGCCTTACAACCATTCATTTAGTGACCGTTCAAACAAACTGGATTCACTTAACAACCACGTTACTAACTTAACGACCGCAAGAAACCATGACAAGAAAAGTTGCAAATAGGAGCAAAAGTCATTCGAGTATCTTGCTTAGCAATGGAAAATTTGGCTTCATTGTGGTCATAAATTGAGGAATACCTGTACATGTGGATTATAAACCTGTCAGTTATAAGAAAAGCATATAATAATAAAATATTATTAATAAAAGCCAATGTAAACCGTGGCTTAGTACCATATCCAAGGAACAGGTCTCCAAATAACCACTTCTTGTTGTTAGTTGCGAAGTCGTGTCTGACCCATCGCGACCCCATGGACAATGTTCCTCCAGGCCTTCCTGTCCTCTACCAACCTCCGGAGTCCATTTAAGCTCACTCCAAGTGCTTCAGTGACTCCATCCAGCCACCTCATTCTCTGCCGTCCCCTTCTTCTTTTGCCCTCAATCGTTCCCAACATTAGGCTCTTCTCCAAGGAGTCCTTCCTTCTCATTAGGTGGCCAAAGTATTTGAGTTTCCTCTTCAGGATCTGGCCTTCTAAAGAGCAGTCAGGGTTGATCTCCTCTAGGACTGACTGGTTTGTTCGCCTTGCAGTCCAAGGGACTCAAAGGAGTCTTCTCCAGCATCAGAGTTCAAAGGCCTCCATTCTTTGGCGCTCAGCCTTCCTTAGGGTCCAACTTTCACAGCCAAAATAACCACTAGGTGGTGACATTTTCCATATTGTGTTGCCGATCTCTGGTAATTTACCCAGGTTGTTGCAGATGAGACAGATGGTAGCTTTATTGGACCCACTCATCAATTATTGTTCTAGCCGGGAATGTATAAGTCATGTTGTATCATAGCTGAAAAGCAGGCTAGGACTCCAGTGCATCTACAGAAGCCATGAGCTTGGGACCCGGGTACTTACGGGACCACCTGTTGCCACCATCAGCCTCCAACCGACCGGTGCGCTCCCACAGGGCAGGCTTCCTCGGGGTGCCAGCGTCGGGCCGATGTCGCCTGGCAGCCCCGAGGGTCCAGGCCTTCTCTGTGGCTGTGCCCTCTTTATGGAACGAACTCCCCCTTGAGATTCGGACCATTACTGACCTCCGAGCTTTCCGACGTGTGTTGAAAACTCATCTTTTCCAACTAGCCGGCCTGGCCTGACACCTCAGGGTTATTTTTAATTGTTGGTTTAATTTTAAATTTTATAATTAATTTTAACTTAATTTTTAACTGTAATTTTTTAAATATAATTGTTTTAAATTGGTGTTTAGATTTTGTTTATATATTTTTACCTGCTGTGCACCGCCCCGAGTCCCTAGGGAGAGGGGGCGGTATATAAATTTAAATAAATAAATAAAATAAATGAGGACTAGCAGCATTGTTTCAGTGCTGCTGACTACTTTAATTACGGCTCAGTGGACAAAACCATCAAACGTGAACGAGGCCTTAGTCTCCGTGCTTTCTTGCATATGAGTTTATAGTGCTCCATTTTGCACTCCTGGGGAGGGGGATGTTTCTCTAAGTGATGTGTCTGGGATATAACGTGGGCTCGACAGCCTTCTTTCCAACTCACATCTCTTTTAATGCCCTATTAGCTGATAACCCATCATTGCCCGGGTATTTATTTATTTATTTATTTATTTCAACCCTGTATTAGATAGGAAAAGGAATTAATTATATCTATAGTGTGAACCACAAGCCACCTTTCTGTCCTCTCACTTAGCCCTCTTTTTAACCTCACACCCAACCTTCTTCTTAGGGAAGGCAAGGGGCTCACTCACCCTCTTGTGAAAGATGGCCTCTAGGTTTATGTGTCTCCCACTGCCACCATCGGCTTCCACACCACATGATCCGACCCAGGCAATCAAGCCACGCTCTGCTCCGTGACCCACTGCAGCCAATCGGTGAGACTACCTCTGTGCTCCACCGAGCTCCCCTTTATCCCCCTCGATGAGAGCAAGCTCAGACACATACACACACTGGGGTGCTAGGGGTGTCTTAACCCCCACAGTGTTTGTTTCCAGAGAGGAAATCATCTGTGTACCAAGTCCGGTTGAAATTGGTCAAAGTGTTCCAGAGTTGTGCCGGAACATACACACATACATACATTTTTATATATATAGAATAAGGAATGGGAAATAACCCCTAACCTGCAGCCCTGCATGAAACATAAGAATTCCAGATATTTTTTAAAAAATTGCTATCGCTGAAGTACAGTAGCAGCTAGTGCATTATTACACCAAAAGTTATGATGCCGATGGAACATGTTGTGTGTGCATGTGGGGATTTTGTATAGTTGCTTCTATCGACCTGAGTTATGGCAAAGTACTAGGCAGGGACTCGAGTTGTTAAGAATCTTTGCTCCTGTCTGCTCAGATATGAGTTTAAGCTAGCATGCTTTTTTTTTTTTTTAATGTACAATCATTAGTACAAACCCAGAACTCTCTCTACCTAGCCTTCTCCAACCGGATGGTCTCTGGATAGACTGGGACTGCAACTCCCAGAATTCTCAGCAAGAATTGGAAATTCCCACCATATTCAGATGCTACACTTAAGTGAAAACCGATTTAGGATTTACCTGGGCAGAAACCAACTGGATAAGTTCCTATCCAATTGGAGAAGTGTCAGTGATCCTTTCCATTGGCCGATCCAAATGAAGGAAAAGAGCATTTCCAGCAGTAGCCTTGAAAACTGAATGGTTGGATCGGCCAATGGAAAGGATCATGGACACTTCTCCTCAGCTAACATCTGGTTGCTTCCTGGGCCATCCACCAGAAATCATAGGTCTGGAATGGGACCACTTGCCACGGCCAACTTGCCATGGGACAATTCAAAAGTTAAGTTCATTTAGATGGAACCTTGGCCAATAATAATAAAACAAAGGAAGTCCATCCATCAATACAAGAGTTACAATAATTTCAATGAACACATCGTCCCCAATAATAAAAGTCGCTGAATGAAACAATAAATATAGAATTGAATTGTCCCACAGCGAGTTGTCCCATGAGTTAGCCATGGCAAGTTGGCCGTGATAAGTTGTTTAAGACCAGGGGTCCTCAAATGTTTTAAACGGGAGCCAATCCATGGTCCCTCAGATTGTTGTGGGGGCCAGACTGGCTGGGCGGGCATGGCTATGTGATCATGTGATTGGGTGGACATGGCTACGTGGTCATGTGACTGGGTAGACATGGCCAATTTAGCAGTTTTTGGCCAGGAGAGTGCTACTGGAGGCCAGGGAGACCAAAAATGGAGGCCTTCCAGAGCCTTCATGTGACCCATTATTGGCCTACCTGGCGTCCAGAAGGCAGGTGGGGGCCAGCAGGTGAGGCAATGTGGGCGGGGCAGCCTCATGGTCCTGTGCTGGCCAGATTAATGGCTTTGGTAGGCTGTATCCACCCTGCAGGCCGTAGTTTGAGGACCCCTATCCTAGACCCTTGTCGATCAACTGTAGGACTGAGTAGACCACATAATTCTATTTCAGGGGCCTGGCAAAAGTATGCCTGTGGGATTTTCTTCAGCATTGACTCCCCAACCCCTCTTTTCCCCCAAAAGTGTACATCCCAAAGAAATCAGCTTCCAAAAGCCGACAGCCTCGCCGCCGTCAAAGGCGCCCACCCAGTACTTCCAACCCAGGAGCACCCCGGGAGATCCCTGCTGAGGCCGTGCACCAGTATGCAGAGATCATGGAAGGCCTAAACCCCAGCTGGGAGGAAGAAGAAGCCGAGAAGAAAGAACAAGGGATGTGCCGAGACACTCAGGACCAGGAGGAAGGGGTGTTCCCAGACCCTGGCTTGCTTCAGTATATTGACCAGTTGTGCGACGATGAAGAATTTGTTTGTAAGGTAACAAAGAACGTCCAACAGGCAGGGAGATTTGATCTTCCGTAGTATATTATTTTGCAACCTTTGGTGGCTTCTCTCCCTCGAGAACTCAGAGTATTCTTTTAAAATGTGGGCTTAGCATGATGCGCAGGGTTAATTTGTAGATAGGACAGATGATGATGATGACAACGACCATGGGCAGCTATCCTTTCCTTCCTTCAAGAATAGTTGGCATCTGAGAGGCAGAAGATAAAGAGGGTGGAAAGGAATAGACCAGTTGTGGCACATGTGCCAGAGATGGCACTCAGAGCCCTCTCTCTGGGAATGCACATCATCACCCCAGCTCACCTACACTACGTTTCTCCATGGTATTTCTCACCCTTGTTTGCAGGGAAACAGAAGTTTGTGGAACTAAAAAATAAATAAATAAAGTTAAGTCAGTCAATTCCAACTTCTTCTCCTTCTCCTTCTCCTTCTCCTGCTCCTTCTCCTTCTCCTTCTCCTCCTCCTCCTCCTCGTTTCAGCTGTTCCCGTTAGGGATCACCACAACAAATCATTTTTCCACCTAACTCTATCCTCGGCATCCTCTACTCTCTCCCTAATTGATTTTATGTCCTCTTTTAGTACATCCATATATCTTCTCTTTGGCCTTCCTCTTTTATTTTTATGAAGTTTTTTTTATTTTTGAAACAAACATACAAAAGACATGCACAACATAAAACCATACAAAACTAAAAAAAGAGTCATCCAGTTCTATACTTACAGTGTATCCGTTGGTTACAAAAAACAATATTTTTTGTGCTATTTTTCCATAGTCTTCTTTTATAATTATATTCTAGTTCATCATTTTATTTATCTTAATATATATACATATCTATTATTTATTCTTTTGACTGTCTTTTATTCCTTCATTTTGATGCGAGAATTCTCAGTATTTATAATTCCAAATTCAACCAGCCGGCTGTATATTTTTATAACCTTTGGCCTTCCTCTTGACCTTTTGCCTGGCAGCTCCATCTCCAACATCCTTCTACCAATATAACTACTCTCCCTCCTCTGCACATGTCCAAACCATCTCAGTCTGGCCTCTCTGACCTTGTCCCCAAAACAGCCGACCTGAGCTGTCCTTCTGATGTTCTCATTCCTAATCCTGTCCATCCTGGTCATTCCTAAAGAGAACTTCAGCATCCTCATCTCTACTACCTCCATCTCTGCCTCTTGTCTTTTCCTCACTGCTATAGTCTCTAACTCTTACAGCATAGCTGGTCTCACTACTGTCCTGTACACCTTTCCTTTGATTCTTGCTGACACTCTTCTGTCACACAACACACCTTTCTCCACCCATTCCAACCCACCTGCAATTCCAACTTCTCACAAAAGAAAAAGATCTTGTCACCCGGAGGTTAGTTGCTTTTCCTAAAGAGCTGTGGGTGTTGTGATGCTCCACCTCTCTGCCGGCCAGCTGGACGTGGGCTATCCGGTGCACGCACATGTGCGCGTGTGACAAAGAGAGACTTGCAGTTTGAGCACTCGATCTCTAAAATGTTCACCGTCACGGGACTAGACCCGTGATGGCGAATCTATGGCACGGGTGCCACAGGTGGCACACAGAGCCATCTTGCCGGGCACACAAGCTGTCGGCCAACTTACCTCCCGCTGAGCATGCGCATGCAATTGCACATGCCACACATGCACAATTACAGAGACCCAGCTGGTCTTCAGGCGTCCGCTGTGCATGACTGCGATTGCAGCAGGAAAGCCAGCTGGTTTTTGGAGCTCTCCTGCACATGCACACGCGATTGCTCGTGTGTGTGAATGCCTGCATGCAGCATGCGTGCACTGTATGTGCAAAAGCTGCATGCATGCACAGATGGTGCAGTTGCACATGCAGCGTGTGTGGAGGAGCAGGACGCAAGTGCAGATGGCATGCACAAAGCACGTACTTTTCGGCACTCTAAGTAAAAGGTTCACCACCACTGGACTAGACCATTGGACCCACATTAATAGACCAGCCCTGTTGTTTAACCAAACTAGTCTTGCAATCTGTGTCACAAGAGACAGTGTCTTATTACAAGCAGCTATCCCTCTCTTGAGCGATGCGGTTGTTCTAACCCAGGCTTAACAGAAACACAAAACAGGCTTTTGGTCCCGAAAAATCCCCTTTTTATTTGGTTACTGTGAATTCTTCTCATTCATATCCAGAAAAGTCCCAGCAGTAAACCTTTCAAGGTTTTATTACAAAATCAGACCTTTTCAGTCCTTGGATAGTTGCCAGATCGAGTTTCCAGTCGAAATACTTGGCAAGGAGTCTCTGTACGGCACAAACTCAGATTAGCAAATTTTCACAATAAGGAGTAAACTAATTGTCTCCTACAAATACCACTCCCCTTTTGCTCCTATTTATTCCCTATGGGAGGGGCCATTCAGCGTCCACTTGTGCCTTCTGAGTCAACCCCTGCTCCTCAGTTGTTCCCTTCTCCTGACAGTTCTGTGCATATGCACATCTGTAACAGGCTCCAGCTGTTCTTCTTCCCCACTGATCTCCGACTCTGAAGGCAGCTGATAACTGTTGGATGGCCCTGGCCCCATCTCTGCCTCCGACCCAGAGCACCCATCAGAGCCTTCCCTCAACACCAGGAAGACCTCCCCAACCTCCTCACTATCTGACTCTGCCACCAGCTGGCAGGCCATAACTGCCATTTCAAATATGGATATATCTTCCCTTTACCAATCTGTTTTGCTTTGCCATATAAGTCTTGACTTAATTCCATTTGAGAAACATTCCTTCAGTGAAGGCCAAATACTTGTTCTAGGTCTCTGGAGATCTAAAGGGCATGGAAGAATGACCTTGAGGTCATCAGAAGAGAAGAAGCTGAAATATTCAGATGGGTGTGTGGTGAAGGGCTGCAGAGGTTATTTTAAAGGGAAATATTAAGACAGCCTTTATTTAATTATTTTAATAGATTTTAAATTGTTTATTGTACTTGTGTTTTATTGGCTGAACACCGCCCCGAGTCCCTATGGAGAGGGGGCGGTATATAAATCAAATCAAATCAAATCAAATCAAATCAATAAATAATAAAAATATGTACTCTGAGCACCAACAGCACTGATGATGTTCCTTAGTTGGGTATTAAAAAGTCTGCGAGAAAACAACCAAGCTCAGAGATCACCCAAGAATCTCCTTTCAAGCCGATGCTACAAATATTCTCATTTAATTGGAAACATGCACGTGAAGCCTAGCCAAGGAGCTTTGTGTACCAATTTGATCTCCAAATCCATCCCACCCAAATTCAGTGACTTGTTGAATTTTCCAGTATCATGACCTTGAGGAATTACAGGGACCTAAAAAATGTGCTTTTGAAGATCTCATCTGCCTGCAGGGTTATATAAACGGTTCATTCCTACTTTACTTTTGTATCTTCTTATCCATTATGTTCCTCCTCTCACGCCTGATTTCCCATACATAGCGGTTTCAGTTAAAGGTAGTCCTCGGCTTACGAGTCTGTTTAGTGGCCGTTCAACGTTACAACGGCGCTCTTTGTGACCGTACTTCCAGAGTCATGCAGCATGCCCCGCGATCATGTGACCCAATTTCAGATGCTCGGCAACTGCCTCATATTTACGACCCTTGCCGTGTGTTCCCGAGGTCACGCAACTCCCATTTTGTGACCTTCTGACAAGCAGTGTCAACGGGGAAACCAGATTCACTTAATCACCAGTTGGTTAACTTATCAACTGCAGCAATTCACTGAAAAAAACAACAACCCAAACAACGTGGGAAGAGTGTTTTGGGTGGGGCAAAACTCATTTGTCAAATGTCTCACACTTCACAACAGAAATTTTCGGCTCGATTGTGCTCATAAGCCCAGGATTACCTGTATTGTTCTGGATAGATTCAACTGTGTTTTGCAATCTCTTCTGCCAGCCAGTTCCTCGCTTTTTGTGGCCACTTGTTATGATGTGTTCATAGCAGTGAGTTTGATTGTGAGAGAATTTGGTGCCCTTTGTGGATTGCCTCCACTTTTGCCTATCATGCCATTCTCTTTTCTTCTCTCTGGCAGGTAGAAGCTGTTATCCATCCACAATTTATGGCGGACTTATTGTCTCCGGAGAAAACCCAGGATCCCTTGGATCTGGTAGAAGAGTTAGCAGAGGAATTAAACTTGACACCTAGCCAGGTAGTACAAGGAAATGAAATTTGAACATGTGTGTGTGTGTGTGTGTGTGTGTGTAATTGCAATCCTGCATTGGGGAGGGCATGCATAATAGGATTACAAGCAAGGAGTAAAGGTAAAGGTTCCCCTCGCACATACGTGCTAGTCCGTTCCCGACTCTAGTGGGCGCTGCTCATCTCCGTTTCTAAGCCGAAGAGCCAGCGCTGTCTGATGATGATTCCATGGTCATGTGATCAGCATGACTAACCGCCAAAGGCGCACAGAGCGCTGTTACCTTCCCACCGAGGTGGTCCCTATTTTTCTACTTGCATTTTCTTACATGCTTTCGAACTGCTAGATTGGCAGAAGCTGGGGCAAGTCACGGGAGCGCACTCTGTTATGCGGTGCTAGGGATTCGAACCGCCGAACTGCCGACTTTTCTGATCAACAAGCTCAGCGCCTTAGCCACCGAGCCACCGCATACCCATTTAAGCAAGGGGTGCCATTCTACAACTTTAGAACTTGGACTGAAGCTAGTTAAGGACCTTTTTTGTGTGTTCCTAGAGTTTAAGTCAGTGGTGAAATTCAATTTTTTTTTACTACCGGTTCCGTGGGCGTGGCCTCAGGATTAACCATCCCCAAGCAGAGAATTAAACTTCATCGAAGTTACAATGTAATAAGGGGAGAGGCAGTTTCTGTGAGCAAGGCTATAAAGATTAGGCTAGAACAGGGGTGGGCAAACTTTTTGACTTGCGGGCCACAATGGTTTCTAAAATTTGACAGAGGGGCCAGGCCAGAATAGGA
>JAEANM010013208.1:1376-14500 GCA_017656035.1 Myanophis thanlyinensis | reverse complement strand
GGCTTTGAAACACCCCCCATGTGATGGGGAGTCCTCCCCCAGCTTTGGAACCAGCAGCAGCTGGCGGAGCTATCCCCCCCATGTGAGGGGGATAGCTCCACCAGCTGCTGTTGCTTCCAAAGCTGGGGGAGGAATCCCCATCGCATGGGTTTTTTTTTTCAAAACCTCTCCCACTGCGCCCTCGCCGCCGCTGCTTCCAAAGCTGGGGGAGGAATCCCCATTGCATGGGGGGATCCCAAGTTCCCGCGGCTCTGCCCGTCCGCAGGGAGAGACATGGGAAAAATTCAGTGCATAAATAGCAACTAAGAGCATCTACTTTTGATTTAATATCACTTCTACCATTAAAATTCTTCTATCGTTTCATTTTCATCTTATTGTGTACATTTTTCTTCTATGGTTGGGACTTCTTGCCCTTTGTATTCTAATTCTCCCCTCACTTCCTGCCCCTTCTCCACCTTAAGATACTGATCATAAAATTCTATTGCCTTGTCCAGTGTGTCTAGTCTGTCTTTTTTCCTGCCAAGTAACTAAAATTCCCTCAGATATTACCCTTCTGAAGTTTACATTGTATTTAATCAACACTAGTCAAAAATCGGTATTGTTTTTGCAAATCCCTTACTCTCCTAGGTATCTGTTTCAGAACTACCAATTGTTTCTCTTTATATTGTAGTGGTTCATCTCTTGCTTTGTCAAGAATTTCATCTCTTATCAATTTTTTCACAAATCTCACATGTACTTGTCGTGGGAGATTGTGTCTCCTTGCATAATTTGTGTGTATTCTGAAGGTTTAATCTATCTTCCTCCATTTCCTTCTCATTGATCTCTAACACCTTTGCCAGCAACTCTTTCATTATATCAGATAAATCTTCATCTTTCTCCTCTTCTACATTCTGAAATCTTAAGTAGTGAACAGCTTTTTTCTGTTTCCAACATTATCACAGTATTTTCTAGTTCTTTGTTTGCTTGTGTCAATCTGAGATTTATTTCATCAAATTTTCTATCTGCTTGTTCTGATTTCTTTTCTATTTTCTGAATTCTTTGGTCATTTTTGTTATCATTTGTTCAAAAATTTTCAAATTTCTCATCCATGTTTTATATTTTTTTCTTTCACCTCTCCTATTTCATTTCTTACTTCCCCCATACCTTTCTTTATCTCATTATGATTTTTTGTCATGGTCTCTTGCATTGATTAAAATATTGCCTGAAGCTCCTTTTGGAGTTGGTTTCTCCAGCTGTAACATATTTCCTATAGATCTCTGATTAGAAGGACTTGATGCAGCTGATGATGGAGTATTCTCCCCTGTTTTGGATAAATTTAAAGTACTTGCCATCTCGGCAACTAATCCTTAAGATAGCAGTAGATACACCCACCAGCCCTACTAACAGCCAGAGATTGGCTCACCAAACACTGATTACTAACACCACCCCAATATTTCAATGCTCCATAACTGTAGGAGAGGAAAACAAATCACAAATCAGTCCCTTCAAATTCAATCAAACTCAATCCATCTTCAATATCTCAATCCATTAAATTTGTAAATTACAAGGTCTGATATGTCTATAATTTTTGCTATTTGAATGTTTCAATGTTCCATGTTACCAAATTTGTCCAAAATCAATCCACGCAGGCCATACAAGCCTTCTTAGAAAAAAGAGCAAAACTTAAAAGGATAAAAAACAAGAGAACAGGGTGAGAAGAGAAAAAAATCCTAGGTCAATATTTGTAATCCATAAGGCCTGCTGTGTCACTAATCTTTAGTATTCCAATATTCCATGCTAACCAAGCTGATCCCACACCCAAAAGCCACAAGGTCAATCCACACAGGTCTTCCTTTATGTATAAATTCAAAAAGTGAAGAAATTTGTAAACAAGGGAGTCAGGGCAAGAAGCTGTGGCAGGATGGACATGATTCTGCAGGAGATCATGCCAAACCCCATCTGCAGGAGGTCCCTATGGACCTAATCTCACTGGTGGTGAGACGAAGAGACTGGGCAAGTACTGGAAAGGTTCCAGGAGGTTGCAAGCTCACGGATCAGACCAGAAAGCCCTCTGCTCCCGCAGAAGGTGGGCAATGGCCAAAAATGGCCAGACCCCATAGCTATGGCAGCCACAGGAAGAAGCTGTTGAAAGGCTCATATTGGCTAGGGTGAGATCCTGATTTTGTTTGTGGAGCAGATCTTGGGAAAAGACTTTGAGAGAAGAGCCTCTGGGAGAATAGCTAAAGTAGGGGAGCCAGAAAAGGAGATTGGATCAATTTCTATCCCACACTGGGAAGAAAAGCAGCAAAAAAGTACTGAGAGCCGAAAGCTACTGTCAAACTTTTAAAAGAGCACTTGGACTGGGAGGAAGAGAAAGAAGAAAAAGTGGTTTTACCTTTCATATGAGAGACAATTAGAAAATAATTGGACTATAGAATTGCTGGTGGGGATCAGTAATTCAGGAGAAGAAGGAAGAACATAGGAAATTGGCTTTTCAAAGTTTTAAAAAGAAAACAGTGCAGCAATGCTACCTAGAGGTTAACAGAATTTCTATAAACTTTAAAAGGAATTTGGAAGTGAGATTGACCTTGAAGGTAACAGCTGTTGATTATATTGTTTTACTAGATATTGCTACACCATTATAGTGTAGCCATAATAAAATTCTGCTCAGAACAAGCTGGTTGTTTGATATAAAGAGAGGCCCCAACAGGGTATTAAAGATTACACAGAGTCCTTAAAATAACTGTGACAATTAAATAAATCTGAAGGAACAGAAGAAGCTGAAGCAGACCCTTAAGTTATACATATATAATAAATTTTTGGTATTAAGAACTTTCAGATTAGAGCACAATATTTTTCTTTTTCTTTTTTCCCTTTTTTAGAGACTTTTTTCTTCCCTTCTTTCTTGGTTGTTTTTTTCTTTTTCTGGGTTGGGATTGGTGGGTGATTTCCTTTTAATTCCCCCCTTTTTAGAAGATTGGTGTTTTTTCTCTTTTTCTTTTTTTTATAATTGAGGTTCCAAAGGAATTTTTTCTTTTCTTTTTCTTTTGCTCTTGCTTTGGAAACATTATTTTTTACAAGGGGTTTGGCTTTTCTCTTTGATTTTTATGTTTTCCCCAAACGTTTTTGATGGGTTTTTTTATTGGTTATTGAAAACCACAATTGGATTACAATTACCTTTTTTATTGGATTGATATAACAGAAGTGTTTAATTTGGAAACATGAAGAAAACAGCTTCAACACCCTCATCAGTGGCATTGTCAGTGGCTTCATCTGCAATATCTAACCCAGCAGGACAGAGAATGTTGGGCACACTGCAAGGGAGGACAAAATGATGGCAGGACAGATGCAAATGAAATTGATACTTCAATCAATCCAAGAAGAGATGAGAATAGAGAGAGCGGAGATAAAGGATGTGAAGGAGAAAGTGGGGAAAATAGATGAAAAGCTTGATAACTGTCAACAAATGATGGCCCAAAATGAGCAACAAATACAGAAAATAAGAGAAGGAGCAATCAGCAGAGAAAAGGATAGAAGAGATGGATGAAAGGTGTGCAGTATTTGGTGAAAGTCACGAAAGATCAATCATAATGTTGGAGATGGACCAAAAGGAGTATTATTTGCAGTTTCAAAATACAGAAGAAAAGAGTGAAAATTTTGCAGAGAAATTAGCTGAAATGTTGGCATCACTTTTAGAGTGTCCACTTGAAGGAATGATTAATGATATTGATAAAATATATAGAGTTTATACTAGATATGCAACAAGGAATAAACTGCCTAAAGAGGTCTATGTGAGATTTACAAAAAAACAACAATAATGTGATCCACAATTTTACAAAAAGCAAGAGATGAGCCTTGAAATACAAAAGAAAAGAGATAACAGTCCTGAAGCAAATCCCAGGAAGAGTAAGGGAGATAAAGAACAAAAGCATTGGTGAAGCATTTCTGACAAAAGCATTGGTGAAACATGAAGTGAATTTTAGATAGCTACTACCAGAAGGCATCTTGGTGACCTGGATGGAACAGAAGTATAGGTTAGATACCATAGAGAAAGCATACAAATTTTATGAGGATTTCTTTTCTACACCGGAAGATAAACAAGAAATAGAAGAATAAAGAGAAGTGAGAAGTCAAGAAACAGCAGTAATTGGAGAAGAAATATCACAGCGGAGCAAGGCAGTAGGAGGTAGTATACAACTAGAAGGTGTCAAGGCACGAGAGAATAATGGAAAAAGAGAGCAACAAAGTGCGATACGTAAAATACCAAGATCTCTGAGAGAACCTAGATCAATGAGGACAGCAAGACTTATTTATACAGGCAAAACATGGAAGAAATATTAAAGGTGATTTCTATTAATATAAATGGACTAAACTCAGCAGCTAAGAGAAGCATGATTTTTAACAGATTAAGGAAGAGGCATTTAGATGTAATTTGTTTACAAGAGGTGGATATCACTAAGCAACAGAAGAAACTTCTAGACTGTTCAAATTTAGGTAATAAATATATACTCTTAGCACCAGAAGAAAGAAATAGTAGTATTTTTTTATGTAAAGGAAAATGTTAAGGCGAAACAAATATTTGCTGATGAAGAGGGAAGGGTGCTGATAATAGAGATATTTGATTCAAAACAGATCTTTTAATAGAGATTTATGCACCAAATACCAATCAACAGGCCTCTTTTAATAGATTATATAAAAAATTGACTGAATTGGAATATGAGCATATATGTATACTGGGGGATTTTAACTCTATAGCTGACAAGGAATTAGATTATCAAAACATTAAATCAACTAAGACAATAAAAACTACATTTCCAAAGGCTTTCTTGAAAATGAAAAAATTAATTCTCTTGGATGTATGGAGAGATATACATTTAAAAGAAAAAAGATTCACATTTTATTCAAACAGACATAAATCATGGTCACGAATAGATATGATATGGATGACAAAAGAGTTAAAGAATCATGTACAGGACTTTGAAATAGAGGCAAGTATGTGGGCAGATCATAACCCAATGCAATTTAAATGGAAAACTCAGACAAAAAGATGAAGATGGACATTAAATAAAGCCATTCTAAAAGATAAAGAATTCATTCGAAGTATGGACATAGATTTAGCCTTTTTTAAAAAAAGAGAATAAAAAGGAGGATATATCAGCTCAAAATGTTTGGGACGCTGCATATATCAGAGGTTTAGTAATGACATATATGGGAAAGAAAAGGAGAAAAAAAGAGGCAGGAAAGACAGGAGATGGAAAATGAATATAAAATATTGGAGAGGGAATGCCAAAAAGAACCACAGAGGAGGAACATCAGAAACCAGATGGAGGTGATAAAACATAAATTTTGGGCTACTGGATTAATTAACACAAAAAGAATTAACACAGACTCCATTTTGAGCCTCCAGCTTATCCCAGGATAGTAACACTGCGTTGCAGTCCTGGAATACCCCCAGCTTCTGGCACTACTCTGAGGCTTCCACAGCACTGGGGGTGGGAAGGCCATTGGAAGAACCCCATGCAGCCCACACCTGATTCTGCTTTGCCTTTGCCAGGGCGTTGGTGCTAAAAGGGTACTGTCCTCAGCCGGGAAGTCCCGAGTGTCATTCTGAAGCCTCCCCACCACTTGGTTTGGGGCAGACAGCTGTGCAGCTCACTCAAGTTGCAAACAACCCAGGAATTTGGGCAGCCTTTACATGGGACAGTACGCCTGCAAAATCCCTGATTTCTGAGGCTGGCGAGGCTCAGCTCTGGTACACTCATCCTGGGTGGTGGCTGTGCCTGCATGGCGCTTCCGGCTCACCAATTCTGGACTGCTGATCTCGGCCTCTGATCTGATCCTGGCTGCCAACACTGCAGGTAACAACCAGCCATGCTGATCCTGCTTCATGGCTATGCAGATGAAACCCACACCGGCTGCTGCTTTGCATGGGAGAAAAAGTGCTGTGAGGGAGCCCGTATCAGAGTTCCACACATCAGCAACGCAATCAAAACTCCAAAAAGACAAAGTCCAAGGAATAAGATTTTATTGAAGACATTGTTTTGATACGGCCTGGAGAAATCCCGAATCTAAAGTTCCCGGGCTTTCTCCACCCAAGTAAAACTGAAAGTTCCACGCCACTAATTATCACATGTTATAATTTCTCACCGACCCCTTCAAAAAGAGATTCAACGACCCCTTAAGACATTCCCCCATAGGTGTCAATTGTCCGGAGAAACTTTCTCATGAAAACCAGAGAGAGAGAGAGAGAGATGGCGAAGAGGAAACCCTTTCAAACACCATTGCCTGCAATTCTTGTTACTCCCCTTCATTGCCTTTCTCTCTCTTGCTCAGCTGATCCACAGGCCATGATTAAGGGGCTGAGGTGACCAGAGAAGGGCTGCCCATACCCACCCACTTCACTAGGCTCGTTTTTGGGGTAGGGCTTATATAAGACTCACCCCAAAAAATCAGGGGAAGCCTTACTTTTGGGGTATGTCAGGGAAACACAGTAGTTTGATGAAAAGAAGGACTAGGGGTGACATGATAGCAGTGTTCCAATATCTCAGGGGCTGACACAAAGAAGAGGGACTCAAGCTATTCTCCAAAGCACCAGAGGGCAGGACAAGAAGCAATGGGTAGAAACTAATCAAGGAGAGAAGCAATTTAGAACTAAGGAGGAATTTCCTGACAGTTAGAACAATTCATCAGTGGAACAACTTGCCTCCAGAAGTTGTAAATACTCCAACACCTGAAGTTTTAAAGATGAGATTGGATAACCATTTGTCTGAAATGATATAGAGTTTCCTGCCCAAGCAGGGGGTTGGACTAGAAGGCCTCCAAGGTCCCTTTCAACTCTTGTTATTCTATTCTATTATTTTGGAGAGTCCATCTCTCTCAAAGTGTTGTGTGTGTGTGGGGGGGGGGGGTTAATAACATCTGGTGTCATGGCAAATACAACATAAAGGCTAGACCAAAGTTGTTGAAACTACACCAAAGTTGTTGAGCAGTTTTTTAGATACCAGAGATCTGTTTCTGACTTAGAAGATATTCTGTGGGAAAGAGAAGAAAAGAAAAACTGACAAAATATTTTTTTATATTTATTAAAGCACTCATGTTTTACCTTGTATTAAGAAGGATGTTTAACTAGAATGTAATAATATGGAAATGGTTTTTCTTAACATTTAAAACTGAAAGTTCTAATGGAAAGATAGGTGGAAATGTCAAACTCTCACAGTGCATTTAATCAATTTGCAAAATTTATTATCCCAGTATATTGCATTAAATTTTTTAAACTGTTTGGGAAGTTCCCATTAACATATGTGTTTGATTAATAAAGAGAGAAACGTAAGTCTAAACTTAAAGTATTTATCTGGATATTAAACTTGTCAAGGAAAAAAAATCATATTTGAGTTAGAAAATAGATGCAGAATAGTCAATACATTCCGCTTTTTAAAACATCTATTTGTTACTTTCAGCCACAGTTCTTAGACCTGCCTAAATCTTAGCATAAAAATACACATCAAGCAATAGAACAGGAAATTAAATACCATTGTAAAAATATCATTACAGTAAAAATCATAAAGAAATAAATTAAGTTTTCTCTGGTATTTAAATCTAAAATCAAGTTATATTAGACCAATCTCTTGAAAACTTTTATATAGTTGGATTTTGCAAGAAAATAAATTGGGCCAATTTATATACAAATCATACAACAAGGATGAATATTTGTATTAGTTAAAATCACGTACTTTGGTTTCCAATAAAGGAAAATATTTGTAGCTCGGGGTTGAAAGGAATAGTCCTTGGTGTTCTCTGTATTTGCTTGTTTTCTTATTGACATTTCATTATCTAAACTAAGTAACATCAACAGTAAAAGTAAGAAGAGGGTTTTGTTTACTATTGGTTTCTTTGGCAATTCCTTGATTGGGGTATTGTTTACTTGATTTACTTGAAATCAAGACCTTCTTTGATATCACAATGCTGTTCACGTCCATAAATGTGAATTTAGCCAAAGAATCTATAATCACATTGCTCTACAGCATATCTGACCTAAGTAAATATATGGAGATTAAAGTGACCAGAATTATAGATCTCATAAACCTGTCTAAAACCACATACTTCCTATCTGATGGATAAAATTACCAACAAGTTAAAGATATACCTATGGGATCATCACTTTTGGAATTTATAGCGGAAGTCATTATGCAACATCTAGAAGCCATACCACTTCCACAAATACAACCCAAAATATGAGTCAGATATTTATAGGACATCTTTGCCATTAAAAAAAATCAATTACGGAACTTCTACAGAACCATCAACATCTTCAGTTTACTAGAGAAGAATAAAACAACAGCTTGCTATCCTTCATAGACATCCCGATCAGCAGAGACCACAATGGCAAACCAGAATCACAAAAGTGCAGAAAAATTCCTACACCAACTAAGTGCTGCACTATCAAATCAACAACTCAACCTCCCATAAGAGAAGCTGCATCAGAACTTTATTTAGATGAGCACAAACTTACTGTAGCAACCCTGAATATCAGAAAAAGTAAAGAGCACATGTACAACAAAATGGATATCCACACAACTTTATCAAAAAATGCTTGATCACTCAATTCAATACAGCACAACACAAGCCCTAATTAAATGAACAGCACTGCCATACATCAAAAATATCTTAGAAACCACAAACTATTATACAACTACATGGGATCAAAGTAGCACACAAGCCAAGTAAAGCCCTTCAAAATATTCTAAGTAAACCAAAAGACCCAGCAGCTCCAGAAGAAAAAAACCCAGGAATCATCTACAACATGCAGTATAATGACTGCAACAGCCACAATGTAAGAAAAACAGGCAGAAGACTGGCAAAATGCATCTACGAATGCCAACCAGCTATCAGAAGATATGAAAATTCTTTAATTTCATAACATATGGACAGACTAATCATTCCATTGAGAAATTGTGACCATCCTAGATCAAGCCAAGTCCAAAAATGCTAGGGAATTTCTAGAAGCCTGACACTGACAAAGTAGCCACCAATATACATAAACAATAGCTATATGCTATGCAGGAAACAACATGCCAAAAAGGAAACAAAAACACCAAAGCACCTAGTTGAGGAGCCTAGTTTAACTCCAAGATTAACCTCAGACCAATAATCAAATAAACAATTTACCCCAATCAAATAACTGCCAAACAAGCTAATAGTAAACAGCCTAACCAAAGAACCTCCAAGACTACCCCACCAACATCGACAGGGCAAGCTATTGGAATATAAACTAAGAGCAAATCCCACTCCTTATTAGCACTGATGATACCTAATTTGGCTAATGAAACATCTGCAAGAAAATAAGTAAGCTTTGAACATCAAGGATCAAACTGAAGACAGGCAGTAACTTCAAATACAAATGGAACTTTTAAATTTTGTAGTACATTTGTTAAAAAAAATAAAAAATATATATTTAAAGTAAGTAATTGTAAACTGACTTATAAATAGAATGTCTGAATTGGATCCATACCAGTTAATGCTTGCTAGGAGCATTTTGACTTATGTGTTTTCTTATACATCATTTTCTGTATGACTAGCAGAAACACAAGAGGTAGAGCTTCATTATTCAAATTTATAAAAGACCCAACTTTGCCAACTTTTCCTTTTTGTCATATATTTTGAAGAGTTTTTATATATTTTATATACAAAGTAAGCATAAGTATATTCTTCATAATTATCCAGTCAGATAGAAGACTGTTTCTGCATAGTTATTGTGATGCATATCTTCAGTGTAACATTATGTTCAACATTTTCTTTGAGAATTGATTGCAAAGTATATGGCATTTCCTTTCCTTTTAGTCTAAAAACAATGTGGTCAACTAATTCGGTGGAAAGAGGATGACATCTAGCCCTAAAGCATTCACTGAAGTCCAAGATAAAAGCACAGCATTTCAAAACTGCAATATATGGTCTATCCTAGAATGGGTTAAAGTTGAGCATCCATTTGAATATCAGTCTTACAATCACTTGTCTTCTCTTAACTACATTAACAAAATCTGAAATCAATTTCTTATTTTTAGGACTTGAAAAATAAAAAAGGACCTAGAAAGCACAATCTTATGCAATTCTATACAAGTATGAAAAGGTTTACAGTCTTAAGACTGTAAGTCATTAAAAATTTAATGGACTAATGACTGTCATGGATTTAATAAATCTTGTCATCTTCCAAGCTTAATTTACCTAATATTTTGAACATAATTTTAAGTAGTACTAAAACTTTGCTTTAATAGCAATAGTACTTAGACTTATATACCACTTCACAGTGCTTTACAGCCCTTTCTCAGCAGTTTACAGAGTCAGAATATTGCCCTCAGCAATCTGGATTTTCATTTTACTAGCCTCAGAAGGAAGGGAGGCTGAATCAACCTTGAACTGATGGGATTCAAACAGCTGAACTGCTGGCAGCTGGCAGTCAGCAGAAATATCCTGCAGTACTACAGTGGTTATACTGCCCAACAATAGCTCTTAATAATAGATTTTATCTTGGAAAATAATACCGAATTAATCAAAACATTTTCTAATGTACTTAACAGTAGTGTGTGGGTGTGTGTGTGTGTGAGACAGAGAGAGAGAGAATATATCTGTATATGTACGGTATGCACATACATACACATATACATATATGTATATAATATAATAAAGTGCTGTTAACTGGGATATGTACATGTATAAGTACATATATGCATGCATGCCTACATACATATATACATATATTCAAAAATAGTTCAATTATTTTTAAAGGAGCAGTGTACATAGGATTGTAGGTTACGATACCAAAGAAACATTTTTAACAAGAATTCAAGTAAAAGGAAAAGTTCCTAGAAATATATAGTACAGAAAGTCACTTTTTCCCAAGATGTTTTTTAATTAGTTGTCCAACCAGCTTCTGTGGTCTTGTCTGATACTCGTTCAAAACATCATGAGGTGTAGAGATCTGATCGCCTTCAAGTCGGTTCAGCAATGTTACACATACTACAGCACCTTAACATTTACAAAAGAATATCAATGTTATTTTCTCCCCAAATTATTGAATAATAATTTAATAATATATAAAATAACAATAATCATCCATATTTACTGTGAAAAAATGTTATTTTCTTATTTTTAAATTTTTATTAAAATGTTTATTTTATTACCTCCTATTGGAGAAGAAGTAAACCATTTAAGGGAGATGCAACTAAGTTGCCAATAGTAGGAATCAGAATAAGCCATGGTCTGTTAACAGACCTTGTGACAGAACATGGGGCGCTGGAAAGCAACACTAAATCAGATTGCCTTCCCTGACACTGGTCATCCCCTATCTTGAGATACCAGCATTACAATTATTCTATTATTCCTACTTAAATTAAAAATTCTTCAGTATGTTAAAATTAAACTAGTGGATTAAATAACATTATAGACATGCACTTACCTCTGAGGCCACTAAGATTGCACATAGCTGCAAAAACAGAAGATTCCATCTCAATATTTCTTACTCCAACCTTGTGAGCTTCCTTCAAATATTGCAGTTTCTCTTCTTCAGTATATGTGCAGATGGCACCATCAAGACGAGCTTGACCTACAAATGCACAACTTGTCATTAAATATGTAAAAGTATACATCTCCACAATAAGATCCTGGAGATGTGATTAAAGGTCCACTAAAGATTCACTAAAGTTCCCTTGAGAAGAGGACAATAGTTGCAAGGGGAAACAGGCCAGATCAAGATAATAAAAATATTTGGAATTATTTAGCCAGGGAGATTGAAATTGGAGATTTATTTATTTAGTGTATGGCACGTGTTAGCCAGGGATCACCGAGGTGGCTGGCAGCCTCTGTGAAAGGAATTTTTTGGGGTGGTGTCATCCTTACCCGCAGGACACCTGAATGCCAGTAGGTTTACAGTCTTAAGACTGTAAGTCATTAAAAATTTAATGGACTAATGACTGTCATGGATTTAATAAATCTTGTCATCTTCCAAGCTTAATTTACCTAATATTTTTTCTTTCTTGTCCCTACGCAGTTTATTCGCTCACGGGAATCAAGCCACTGAACTGCTGAACTCAGCGGTGCGCAAGCCCAGCGTGAGCCCACATGAGCCACCCCAAGATGATATGTATGTATATTATGAATAGATATCTACGTATTCTAGTGACGTTTAAGCTACAGTAAATCCTAAATGAAGCATATTTGGTAGTTCTGGAAAGCTGTTTTTTTGTTTACACATTAGTCAATTTCTGCTCTTTTCCTGAAGAATTTTTACACTTAGTTTTCTCTCAGGATTTATTTTTTAACCCAGAATTTATTCTTTGACTCAGCTTTCCATGTTATTTTTAAGACCAGGGGTTTGCAACCTTGAAAAAGAGCCATTTGGACCCATTTCCCACAGAAAACACCAGAAGCCACAAAACCTGCATGGGCATGGCCAACTCGATATCACTCACGCCCACCCAGTCACAGGAGCCCCTAGCCATGCCTATCTAGCCAGTCATTAGGACAGAAAACTGGTTGGTAAAAAAACACCAGGAGCCACAAAACCCTTTTGATATCTAAAATGAAGATAACACTCCATATATTGTTTTTTACCTTTATGCTATATATATAAAAAAACTAGCATGTTGCATTTATGAAATTAATGAACTTCTACAGAGAAAACAATTTTTATATTTATTTCTGCATGCAAAAAAATCCCCATTTTTTTAATAGAAGCATTTTTTATTTTTCCAATATAACTTGCACAAAAGATACAATAAAACCAGTATAACATTTCATTTCCATAAAAACCATTTACATATTTGTTTTCCGTGCCAGTAATTTACAATATATTTTATCATCTATCTCTTATTCACAGATGTACGTTATTTACATGGAATTTTATCAAACATATCTTATATCTTGTTCACGTGTCTCAGGTAATTGTCCTGTTTCCTTACTTAATCTTACACAATTCTATTTCAACTCTTCTTCTTTCTTTCTTTCCCTGTTTCTTCCTTTTCCCCTTCTCTCTTCTAAACCAAAAAAGACACTGGGTTGGAGATTACTTTCAAATAAAATACTAAATGTTAATATTTAAGTCCTGTAAAATGTTCACCTTTTCCTCCCTCTATGTCTTTCTCTCTCTCTTTCTG
>JAEANM010013207.1:0-14500 GCA_017656035.1 Myanophis thanlyinensis | reverse complement strand
TGGGATGTGTTACTTTTCCAGGTGAGGTCCTGGCTGAGGTACACTCCCAGGAATTTGAAGGAGGAAACCCTCTCCACGCAGCCTCCCTTGATATTGAGTGGGGCAGGTTCCTCTCCCTGTTTCCGGAAGTCCACCATTTCCTTAGTTTTGCTGGTGTTTAGGTACAGATTGTTTTCTAAGCACCATGTAGTTAGTTTCTGGATTTCTTTCCTGTAAGCTGTTTCATCCCCTCCTGTGATAAAGCCCTGCACAGTGTTATCGTCTGCACATGTATACATGTTTAACTTATAATTTAATTTTTCATGTAATGTGATTGATACCCAGAGTTGAAATATATTTTTTTATTTGTATTCCAACAATGCTAGGTCCCACTTGAAGTCCTCTTTGCTTTCACACTATTCCATTTTAACAAATAATGAATTATACAGCACAATAGATGTCTAAAATAAAAAAAAATAGCTGCCCATTGCCTATTCTCCAGGGATTTGAGAGTTGAATGATAGTTGCTATCAATTCATAATAAGAAGTATATGTTAGGTATTAAACATTTCCCTACATTTAGGTTAGCTAACTGAATGTTAATATCAAGAGAATACCAGTACCTGGTAACCATATATTTTAAAAACTTCTTCCATTCTCTCCTCCAACATTCCCCTTGCTCATTACTTAATATGTTATTTCTGGCCACCTGAGATTATCTGTATTTTGCTCTTCCTCTGCCATCCATCAACCTTCATGCTTTATTAATCAGTAGCATTCTCTGCTCTATCTATTAATGAAGATAGCCAAATGAAAGTAGGAATCATGTTTTTCTTATGCCCAATGCTACACTAGCATTACAGAAATATTGCATATATATTTAATACCACTATTCAAAACGGAACTAAAGCTATTTTGCATTTCATTAAATGAAGATGTTCATCATGTAGTGGATGTATTTAAAAATCTATTCTTATTTGCAGTACTTACATATTTAATTTATACTCCAGCTTTCTACATTAGTAAAATTAGTGAATTAGTAAAACTAGTGAAAATTTAACAGGTCTCAAATTATTCCATTTTAAAATGCAGGTGAAAAAAATTCTAAACCTGAGTATTTTTCCGTTTCCAAAATTCCTTGATCAAAATCAATATCTCAAGGAAAAGGTTAAACTAAAATCTTCATTTCTTAATATGATAGTCTTTCCAGGCAAGATCCTTTCTAGCCAGTCTGAGAAAATGCTGATGTTATTTTTGGCTAAGCCCCCAGCATTTAGAAGTAAGATAACTACTTCATGCATGAGAGTAGATAAAAGGGAAAAAAAAGATGCACAACTGAAATAGGAAATATACCCTTGACTCACTCTTTGGCAGTGTTTGAATTAGTCTCGTTTTGACAGATGGATGTGGAAGGGGACAAATTTCTTTGAATTTTCCTGACTGTAATCTAAATAGCCAAGCTTCCTTGCCTTCCTTGCTTTTTAATATATTGTATATATTATAATATATATAATATTAAATATAACATAAATAATGTTTATTTACTTTAACAAGCGGAAAGTTGGTAAAACATAATGCAGCTAAAGAGGAGAGTTGTGATCTACTAACTGCGTCAATGAGCACCTACTACCCTGAATCCTGAACTGGCACTGTATCAAAAAAAAAAAAAAGATGTCATATTTTTAAATGTGTGTATTTTGTGGCGTGTGTTTTTACAGATGGAGATGTGCATGTTATACAAAACTGCTGAGAGATTTAGACCGATTTCGTTTAAACACTTTCATCATCCAAAGAGATGGGCTGCCAATTCCCTACACTGCATTTTGTTTTGTTTTGTTTTTTAAATCAAATCGCCTGGTTTATTACCCTTAACTGGCAAAAGCAATAGATATGGATAAAGTCCTTAAACTGACATATTGTTAGATTGATGTTTTATTGCTAGATTATCTAAGATTTTGGGTTCATTTGATTTGGTTTTGCCAGAGCACAGCTCCTTCATTCCTTCTCACCAGGGCTGGGATCTGCAGAGGCAACAAAGATAGAGTGCGCATTTTTTCACCGCCCACGCGGCTTGAGAGGATTTTGGGGTGGGGGTGGGGAGAGTACCGTTCAGCTCTTTTAACAAGAGCCTCTTCCTGTAGTCTCTAAAATGAGGGCTCATCATCGTGCTCTTAACTGCAGCATGAAGATGCCCCTCCAACTAATTTCATTAAGGACATGGCCTCTTCATTCTGCCTTCTTCTCACCTTCAGCCCTTTATAGAGCGTACGTTACGCTTCTCTTTAGCTATTCCAGTTTTAAAATAGGGAGGAAAGACTTTGTTTCCACAGGATCAACTGCCAGCATAATGCCTGACTCGCACTTTCCAAAACATTTGTTGGGAGTTAGTGGTGCTCCTTTTAACAGGATTTTTCTGTCTTTTTGAAAAGAAGTAGACCTATTTTTTTTTTTTTAAAAAGTTGCACACTAGTCTTTGCTGGAGTACTACTCCTTGAATGTGTAACTCATCTATGTGTCTCTTGCTCAGTTTCTGCAAGTAAGAGGGTGTTCTTAGTAATTTCTTTTAGTCAACATACAACCTTCTTCTTAAATTGCCTCCATTCTCCTCTCATTTCTTATTCAGTGTTTTTTTTTATTTCTCTCTTCTTTTTATCTACATCCTCCAGAGGTAAAATTCAGCAGGTTCTAGAAGGTTTGCTAGAACCGGTAGTAAATTTTCTAAGCAATTCGGAGAACCAGTTGTTAGAAGAAATCTCCTTTTGTTTTTTTCTACTTTACAGGGTTAATCCTGTAAGGAAGGTAGGAAAAACACATTCTGGTGTTGTTTCTAGTCTAATCTTTATTGTCCTGCTTACAGAAACTGCCCACCCAGTCACATGACACACACCCCAGCCATGCCCACCAAGCAACATCCACAGAACCGGTAGTAAAAAAAATTGAATTCCACCACTGACATCCTCCCTCTGTCCTCTTCCTGCTCTGTGGATGTGCACACATACATCTCTCTTTCTGGGTGTATATCTCACATATATCTCTCTTTCTGGGTGTATATCTTGTGCTTTGGAGAGCAGAGGATACCATCAGGAACTTTACTCCCTTCGATAAATTTCTTCAAGAGATTTACTACTGTGGTCTCCAGTAAAGGAAGACGAATAAGGATGTGAGAAGGAACTCCTCCCACTTTTAAACATGGAAATAGCAACTATAAATTTATTGGGGGGGGGGGCACAGATTTACTGCTTTTTTCAAAAGAGCACAAGATCCATGGCCAAAAGTAGCCTATGCAACAACTCACAAGTATAGAGTGCCTCCACATCTCTGGCTTCTCATTCAGGCAACTTGAAAGTGTGCTAAACCTTGTACCTCAGGTGCATAGTTGTACTCACTCCAGCCTGTCCTAGCCCATGTTAAGGAGAACAAGCAGTCATTTTTCCTCCTGACAGAAGATACAGGTAATCCTCGACTTACAACCACAATTGAATGAACAGCAAATTTCTGTTACTAAGCAAGATAGTTAAGTGAATTTTGTTCCATTTTATAACTTTTCTTGACACAATTGTAACATGATAAGTGAATGCCTTTCCCCATTGACTTTCCTTGTCAGAAGGTCATAAAGGGGGACCTTGGGACACTACAACAATCATACATATGTATCAGTTGCCAAAAGTCCAAATTCTAAACACGTGATCCCAGGAATTCTGCAAACGTCATAAGTGTGAAAAATGGCCGTCGTTCACCTTTTTCAGTGCCATTGTAACTTCATTGTAACTCGAGGACTACCAGAACTCATTGAGAGGAAAATGAAACTGGGAGGAGGGGGCGGAGGATCCAGCAATCCTGTCAATAAATTGTTCCACATTAAAACTGTAAAGGCAGCATTACTTGCCAGCTTCATCTCTGAGGTAGGATAGAGTTTGTCCTATAGATAGGCAGCACAATTTATATTGACATACTTTTCCGCTGACTCAAGGACTGGTGGAAGATCTGTGCACAGGGTCATCTCAGGAAGAATCTAGCAAAATTCTGGCTGGGGCAAAAAAACAACAAAACCTTTTCTGAAAAACTCAAAACTTTAGATGGATTTTTTGCTGAAAGCGGAAAGAAATTACATGATGATTTATGAGTCTGAAAATTAAGAAAGATGCAAGTTAAACGAGAGGCTGAAAGGATTTGTATAATATGTAAGAAGGAGGAGGGACCATAACAGTGTAACTATCTGTTGAAAAGAAGGAGGAAAGTTATTATACTCCTTAACTTTCCTTTCTTTTCTTCTTATTTTTGTTTGTTGCATTTTTCTTTCCTTTTTAGCTTTGATTTGTTTTTACTCTGAAAAAAATAATTATAAATAATAATAATGTTTCAAAATAATCTATCAACAGCAATTGCTGCTTGGGCTTTCTGCACTGTAATCAGGCACAGACCAGAGCTGTCCCACAAGCCATTGTTTTTCTTCCATAAATCCCAGAATAATTGTTTGAATGCTCGCAACAGTTCTCACTGCCAAAAACTAGAAATCAAGATGAACCAGGCATGCTTCCCTCTGACTGACATATTAGAGTGGTATCCTACCAACACCGTCTACACGTTTCTTTTAGGCTGGACATTTTCCATAGCATTTGAGAGGAAAAGCCCAGTAGCTGTGAGAATAGGCAGCAGTACCCTCTGCTCATGTCTAGTTAGCCATAATGCTGTGCAGCTTCCAGATTAAGACAAAAGGCAGGCCAAAGATCAGGAAGGTAGAGTAAGGTGGATCCCCTAAGGCAGGGGTGGGCAATTATGGCTCCTTCATGACTCGTGGACTTCAACTCAGTCAACTGAGCATAGCTGGCTCAGGAATTCTGGTAGTTGAAGTCCACGAGTCATGAAGGAGCCATAATTGCCCACCCCTGCCCTAAGGGAACATTGTCTGCTTCCAAGCTGCAATGCTCATGCTTCAAACTGCCTGTGTCCAATGGGAGAACCAGAAGCCATTAGATATACCGGTCAATGCAATAACCATGCCAATCTGGAAGCAGTAAGGAGAGCCGTCAGAGTGATGAGAAATTCCAAGTCTTTTCCAGCATTTGTTCCTTAGGAGCTGTTACTGAAGCCATTAAAGATAATCTGCATGAGCTGAATGAGAGATCTTGCCTGAACCGTCCTAGAGCCTTCTGCTTCCTAGCAATCTTTAACAGAAAACCAAGTATTTTCAGTTTACTGGCAGAGGACAAAACCAGTTCCACCTCCTTTTTAGGCTCACTTCCAGATCTGTAGCACGTAGTCTTGCTGCACACACTTCATCTCCCAGAATGCTCAGCAGCATAAGGAGCTGCCAGGATCAAGAACTGGGGAGAAGCCATACAGGAAATATCTCCCCTGATTTTCTGCTTGTAGCCATTAACCTGACACAAGATGCAACTGTCCAACAAATGGTTCTAAAACTCTTTAAAAGAGCTTAAAGAGATCTCTGAAAACATGAAACTAGTATAGTATATGCCTTGGGCAGATCATTTTAGCTTTCTTCCAGCTTCCAGCAAAGAAGATAAGGAAAAAAAATAACAGATCTCTGCTTTGTTAGTTGGGAAGAAACAAATACGATTGTAATAATTTGCCTGCAATTATTCTGAAACCTCTTTCTCTAAAGATTCTTTTTTCCTCATTGCTGTACCCAGAAAATGAAGGCTGATGGTTTAGGCAACGTCCTTGAATGAAACTCTTTTCCATCATCTTCCACCCACTCCCCACTCTAAAATAAGTGACCTTGCTTAGCAACTACTCATTTTTGACTATCTTCCTCCTGGGGATTGTATCTGCCCTGATTACTTCCTACGTATTTTATTTCATATTATTTTAACCTGGGAAATGCCAAAATGGTCATGGGAATGAATCCAGACAAAGCAGCCTACAGAAGGCAGTCAGATTCCTGAAGTGAAACCCACTCTATCTTATTGCAAGACCCAAATTGCTGTCCATATGGTTTGTGAAACTGGCATGTCGCTTGCCAGTGACTGGTAACAGAAGCAGGATAGGGATTGGAGATGAAAATAGAAAACATTATGCTGGAATTGTTTTTTTTTCCTAAGTAAAGGATAACATTACTCAGTAGGGTAAAGATCTTGCAAGATGTTAAAGGCCAGCAGTTCCAGGCTGATTGGCCACTGATGAAAAAGACTAATACTTGTAATTCAGTAGCATCTTTTGACATACACAGCTTTCCTCATCACAGAAATTTTAGAATCTACAATTGAAAAGTTGGGAAAGGGTTTGTTTTTCCAACCCTCAAAACCTAACAATATTCACATGAATAATGAATAATCCACAGCACATCGTTGGAGCTACATGATTATCCTTCTGATTACTGTCTCTCCAATCACTTGAATAGAAATTAGGATGAAAAGCATATTTAGGTCAAAGTACTGTTATTTAGTAAGCTCTCACTCATTAATTAGCCCAAAACAGCAAGAGTTCAGTATGTCGCTATCTGGAGATCATTTAATTGAAAATCCAGTCCATATTTTTAGGTGATATAAAGTGCAATTTGTTCACAAGAATCAGGCAGTCCTAAACCACAAGTATATCCATAACAACTGCTAATTAATCCACACTAATTCTTTCTGGGATAAAATAATTTAATATTTTCCAATAGGCTCTTTTGCATTGGCACTTTCTTTCTGAGAAATTATATGTCAATTCTGGCTTCTTTTCTTACATTCTAGCTATTATACTATAGCAGCTGATATGTCTTGAACACTTGGCATATTTTTCCTTTCAGGTGTCATTGAATACTGGAAAATAAACTGTGACTGACTTAAACTGGGCTTATAAATAATGCCTTCTCCAAAGCAGTTCTGGGACTTACAGTTCTGTGCAGAGATGATGGCAGTGGGAACTAATGAGTAGGAGATGGAGGTGGTGAAGCCAGAGTGTGGCAATGGGAACAAATGAGTAGGAGAGTAGAGTAGGAGGTGAAGCCAGAGTGTGAAAACAGAGACGGCATCTTGAAACTTCTGAAATTTCTTCAGGGCCTCTGAATCTTAATCATTTTCTTAAGGAAGCTGAAACTTCTCGATCATCATTGAAATTACAGTTCCCACACTGAATTATAGAGACATTATAGAGGAAGCAGGCTTTTGATTACACACTTGTAGCCAACCTCTTAACTTTTCTGAACCTCCTACCTCATCCCTTGAAGAAAGAGAGAGAGAAAAAGGCTCCCACTGAATCAGACAATAGGTGACTCTATTTATTTCGGCTCTGATCCAAAAATTAGGTTTAGTCCTGTTCATCACTGTCAAGAAAAAGTCAGCAAATTATTGCTGAAGAAATGTGACCCTGTTATGAACTTTGAAATTGTTGGTCTTTATCAATGGCACGGATTGAAAATCTTTCATTGGAGATCCTGAGAACTGAGTTTGGAATATTTTGTATATAGAGGATGTATTCTACCATTGATATTAAAGCATTCCATTCCTCTTGGTGTCTCAAAATGTTCCTAAACTAATTTAGAGCCTATATCATATATGGGTTTATTTAGATAGTATCTGTACACTCGTAACAAAATCCAGCTACCTTACATTCTGCTTAAAGCTTCCATGGCAAAAGATTGCCATATTTTTGTGTGTCCTGATTTCAAATGTCCAAGAGTGAAAATCCTGTTATTGTGCAACATGGTTTATTGCTATGCAACAAAGAAAGCTAAATGGGCTGTTTAAAATGATTTAGGACCCAATGTCACTCCACTCTCTCCTTTCCAGAAGCTGCTTTTCAATGCTGTTTATTTCTCAGAACTTTCAAGATATTCTGAATACAAGCCAGTTATGTGGATTTGGACTAAAGGTAATGAGATGAAATAAATGCCTCTGCACATTTTATCTGAGCAAAGTTTTACACAGTCAAAGCAGTATTGAGCATTCAAAATTCTATTGGTTACAAGGGCTTTAGAAATAGGTCAAGATTAGCGTTTTGTCATTTTAATCTGGTAAAAACTTCACACACATACCCAAAAAGTTTGGGATATTATGAAGTACTCACTAGGCTAACTCTCAAGCCAGGCAGGGAAAGAGAGGCTTAGCAACCTCTACATCACAAGATGCCAGTTTTATTATATGAGACATTTAACAACTAAAATCACAATTTTAGTTAACAACTAAAATCACCTGTTTTCTGAGAATTAGGGCAAGAGAATTGAATTGTCTAGAGTGTTGGAGCATAGGAGTGTTGAACCCTCTTATGGAAGGGCTCTTATGCATGACATTTTCCTTTCCAAATCAAATTCAGGAAAACCTGCTGGTGGAAACTGAAATTGAAAATAGTAGATAGAGTCTTTGTGCCAATCACTAAATCTAAGACTTTTCTTTTAGAGTAGGGCTGCCCTAATTTGATGTATTTCATTTCTGTTATGAAGCCACTTTCACTTTGAAAATGAACTCTGAATTAGATAGTAAAATGTTGAATAAATGCTTGGATAGCAAACCATTTTGAAAAACCTTTGATCCATGAAACAGCAATTGTTATCTAGTTAGAATCCTGGTCCAGGAGTATTTGGTTAAATAAAGATAGAAGAATAAGAGTGATAGCATCACAGATTCATACAATTACATATATGTGTATGTGTGTGTTTGTGTATATATATATTATTTATAATAATAAATATAGTTGCAAAGGATCTTAAAGCTCATGTAATTAACTCCCTGTTCAAAATTCACTAGAACATCTCTGATAAGTTACTATCTAGTTTGTTTGAAAATGTCTAATGAGAAAAACTAGCACTTAACTTGGCAGCCAATTCCATGGGTTCCCAACTCATAGTCAGGAAGTTTGCCCTGTTTATGATCCTGAATATGCTTTCTTGTAATTTTGATTTGTCTAAGTGTGTCTGTTGAGTCCCAGTTCCTGGAAAGTCTGCAGGCTTGGATGAGGAGAAACCATCTCCAACTAAGTCCTACCAAGACTGAGTGGCTGTGGCTATTGGGCCCACCAAGTACTGAGGACTTTCCATCCATACTCTTGGATCAAGTCACCCTTTGCCACTCATAGTGGTGTCCAATCTGGGAGTCCTCTTAGACCATGGATGTCAAACTCACGGCATCATGTTGCCATCACGTGATGTTTTGTGACATTTTCCCATTTGTGGAGCTGGGGTGGGCATGACCTGCACGTGATGCATCCAGGCTGTGGGCTGCCAGTTTTATACCCCTGTCTTAAACTCACTGATTTTGCTTGAAGAGCAGGTGGCAGCTATGGCTAAAGGGGCCTCTGTCGGACAGATCAATTGCACCATTTCCTAGGCCAAGAAGCCCTTCAGTCCTCATGCTCTAGTCATCCAGGATGCAACAGTATAGGCAATGACAACATATCTTGATATGCTCATATGACATCTCTGTCCATGAGCTGCACTGGTTGCCTGCCTACTTCTAGATATAATTCAAGGTTCTAGTTATTACCTATAAAATCCTACAAGACATAGGACCAGGTTAATGTAGGGGGTCATATTTTCCATGGTTTCTTCCTTGTGATGGCAGAGTTGGCACATCCCAAGTCTGTTCAATTAAACAGTGTTGTCTATTGGACCCAGGAGGCATGCCTTTCCTGTCATGGTTCTTGCTCTTTAAAGAGACCCTCCTGTGGAAATCTGCATGGCTCCACATTTTGAAGATCTGGCTGTATTCCCAGATCTTGGGATGAGATGATTGTGGCCCCTTGGTAAGCTTGTTTTTTGTTTGTTTGTATATTGTGTCTAGATCTCAGCTTGGGTTTGGTTTGCATTAGCTTTTAATTTATTATTTGTGAACTGGCCAGATTCAGTTGGAGTTGAGTAATGTCCAAATTAAATTAAAACAGATAACTAAATGATTACATTCTAGAAAAAGTCTTTAGCATCTAGTACCTTCTTGAAATGTCAAGACTCAAAATTCCTAGGACAGGTGCTAACTAGGAATTCTAGGAGTTGAGGGTTTCAGACTTTCATGAAAATCTTTTCTAAGGACCACATTCAGTGAGGCTGTGTATACACAACATATGATTTGCCAATTATATATTCACATTCTGATTCCTATTCATTGCAGACCCTCTTGATTTTGATATGGCCAAAAACCAATGATACATTAACACTATATGGGCCAGTAAGATTAGAGAAAATGTGGTTTTTCAAGGCTTCATTTGGAAACATAATCATCATAATTCTAAGAAACTGTAATACATCTCAGCCTTGTAACATGGCACAAAAACCAATAGAAGCATCTGCAGAAGCAAAAGAAAATGAAATAAAAGGCAACCATTTAAGCATACTTCCAGTACTTCACTTTTTTATTTGTATTAAGCAGTCATAGCAACCCGCCTGTGACAGTATTAGATAAACCCCATTGAATGAAAATCATAAGTAACATTGACTATTTTAGTCCAAAATATCAACGTATAGATAGCAAAACATGTTTATCAAATGTTTTTTAAATGATAGCCTGCTTAATGGGAAATAAGGGGCTAGTTTACTTGGAAGCTAACATTCAGGCATATAAAATTAGTTAATTTATACAGAGAGCTATCAATTTAGGATGTAATTAAGGGTAAGGGAAAGAAACTAATTAAGCAATTTCCTCCTTGTATTTTTTCCCTTACTGAGAAGCGACAATTGCCATGAAGTACTGATCGTGAAGTACTGATCATTACCTGTAATTATATATTTAATAGAGATGTTTCATACATATTTAATGGGAGAAAGAGACATTTATTGGGTCTAATCCCATTATATTATTATAGTTTACAATTCATTTCATCCTGTTTCCCTGTACTCCAGTGTTTGTCAATTTTGGCAACTTTAAAATGTGTGAACTTCAACTCTGAGAATTCACAAGCCAGAATTCCCACACATTTTAAAGTTGCCAAGGTTGAGAAATACTGCTCTGCATCAAAGTAAAATGGATGTACATTTTCCAAATAGAACTTCATTCAGTTTCCTTTGGCAATACTTGCGTACTGTAACATGACGGGCATGAAATTCAAATGACGAACATTTCTAGTACATAGTTAAATTATGGAAATGTGCTGTTTTGAAAGGTCACAGCCAAATTGTAGAGCCTTAGTAGCTATTGTTCAAGATAGATAAATGGACTTAAATGGACCCAAAAATATAGCTATGAAACCAATGGGAGAAGCCTAATCTCTTTGAGGGCTTTTCTGAAATATTTACCAGCCCTAAAAAGAGTTGTGGACTAGATGGCACTTGACCAGCTCCAGCTGGAATCTTCTGAATTTCTTAAACTGATCAAAATCCCTCAGTTCATTTTAATGTTCATTTATATTTTTCTGGATTGTTTTTAATTTTACACTGTGTGTATGATATTTAGATGCCAGCAACTTGTTTCCACAAAAAATTGACAGCACTTCATGAAAGGGCAGGTTCTCTTTCATTACCCTTACTCAGATTAAGTGGAATAATGCAGCATTAGAAAATGTAAACAATGACAAATTAAATTTTAGAATGATAGAAGAAACCTAGAACTGGAAGCAGCCATTTAAGTAATCAAGCCTCCTAGTGAAAGAAGCATCTCTGATAGATGAATACCTACTTACTTGGAGAAAAGCCCATCTTGGAATAATAGGCTACATTGTGGAAGTGCTTTGTTAGGAAGATTTTCCTGACATTCAGACAGAATCTGACTTTTTGAAACCTAAATCCATTATACTTTGGTACGCTGAGATGATACAGATCTTGTCTTGACCTTCTCTGAGACATTCTTTCAGGTATATCTCCACTTTTTCATCTGTCTCATATAAGGTTTTTGTCCCTTATCAGCCTCATTGCCCATCCCCAAACCTCCTCAGTTTCTCCGAAGCCTAAACAAGGATGCAATGCTTGTGGTCTGAACTGACAATAAAAGTATCCATTGGAACATACATTGCCTATGATTTGAAAAACATTATTCTGGTGCTGCAGGCTGGTATTGCCTTCGCCTTTTTTCACACCGCTGATGCATAAAGTTTGCAATTAGTTCCAAGATCTTTTTATAAATACTGTTACTAAGCCAACATACAACTGTGTACATTTTTTCCCTTAAGTAGAGGTTTTTGCCTTCGCCTCAAAATTTCTATTATTATTATTATGGTTGATTGAACAGTCAACTAGATGTTCAACTAGATGTTTAGACTGGATTTGGCATTTGTGTCCACCTATCAAGTCCCTCCTAAGGACCCAAGACAAGTAGATATTGATGTTCAATAATATCAAAAGTATTATCACAGATCATAAGCTGTTCCAAGTAAAGCTGCCTTTTGCAATTGACTGATGGTGATTTTTTTCAGTGCCAATGAAGTAGTATCCAAGTGATGTTCCAGATGTTTTGGGATTACACGCAATATGGCTTATGCTATTGGTACTATATTTGCTTTCTTTTGCCATAAACACTCTACTTTACTTCTATTTGCAGATTTTTATATATTGTGGTTTTCTCCAATTCCTTTTCTACTATTCTGATGTTTCCAGCGACTGCCATATCCACTATCCAGATTTTTTGTCATATAAACAATTAAGTCTGGGCTATTATGTGGCAGGTGCTCCTCTGTTTGAATTCTAAAAGTCTTTGAGCACTTCTTCTTCATTTTCTATTTTTGTTTTGTTTTGTGGCACCACCAGTCTTGTCTTGTACGCAAATAGTATCTCTAGCAAATATACCAATACACCATTAATTATGTGTGTATTTATTCACTGCCCAGAATTTTGAGAATTGGCTGGATAGCCACATAAATTTGATAAATAAATAAATACATATTAATAAATATATCTATTCTCAGTCCAGCCCTGCTAAAGTTTTCTATGGGAGAAATGTTTGCAAGCAGATCAGATCTGCATTTTTGCTACTCATTACAAGAAAATCACTTGCATCTTCACAACATAGCTTTGTGCAAACTGCTATAAATGAGACTGTCATTCAGGATGATTATCCTAATTAGTATTATTCTAATAATTTTATAATTCTCTGTACATCTTAGAACTTCATGCTGTGGATGGCACCAAGACAGGATAGGAAGGGAGTAGTTGTGGAGATTTAGCAATATCCAAATCAAAGAAACCTATAGTATATACTAATTTGTTTTCAAACTAAACTAGTTAATAAATAAACATCCTAAATATGTTAATTCAGGTATCACAAATTAGCTAATAATGTTCATGAAGAATATTATACATCAAAGTTCTAATAAAATTTCCTCAGGGTCTTTAATCTAATTTTTCCCCATCCTAACTAGAAATTCTAGGGTAAAATAATCGAGCAGAATTATTTGAAGACCTTACAGCCTGAAAATCCAAAGAGCTATCCAAAGAGCTATAAATATGTTCATTAATACTGTACTGAATTAATACTGTATAGAATTCAGAATGAGTGAACAACAGCAGCAAATGGGGAATTTTATACAGGAATGGGAATTTTTTGTAGAGGAGACAGCAATAATGTGGCTTCTTCCACTTGCAGGAAATGTTTCTCCCATTCCTCATAAGCTATCACAATGCTGTAGAACTTGAGTGTAATTTGGGAAACTGAGACAATTAATCATCAGCCCAAGTCTAGTTTCAAGGGAATGACTATCAAGACAATTTTTCAGTTTTTCCTCTGGATATTCAGTGTACACAGTTGAGTTTCATCCTCCTGCAGCCAAACACAGTGACATTTCATCAGATTCAAAATAGTGGACATGACTGGATGATGAAGCCATCCTTTTTTAAAGTGTGGCATATATGTTGCATATATGTAAGAAAAACCACAGGGCTTTGGTCACCCAGTTACACCCACTGTTTTGGTACTGCTGTCCACCCCATGCCCCAGTTTATCCCCCCTTCAAATTTCACCCATCCTTTCACCTGCTTCAATAGGTGGCTTTGCATGCACGAACTAATTGCTGGGGGAGGGGAGGGTACAATTTTATCACAGCAGGTGTGGAAATAGTGAGTATGGGATGGGATGGGTGGGACAGTATTTGGCTTTCTTCTTTTGCCCCTCCTACTGACCAAATGGATGGTGCACAAACTGACTACATAGGGTTAATCCTGTAAGGAAGGCAGGAAAAAACATACTGGTGTTGTTTCTAGCCTAATCTTTATTGCCCTGCTTACAGAAACTGCCCACCCAGTCACATGACCCCACAGCCACACCTACCAAGCCACGCCCACAGAACTGGTAGTAAAAAATTTGAATTCCACCGCTGGTCAAGACTCATGGATATGTAAAAGCATTCACAGTCAGTTCTGGTTACAAATTCTGTGGAGTCACTATAATGATGATGTACTGGTTAAGGTGTTTCTCAACCCAAATGTGTTTGGTGAAAAACTGGAAAAGAGTGCTGTGTATGCCACCTTCATCTCCTGGAGGAAAGACAGGATGTAGAATTAATCTGATATAAGTAAGCTATATGGAAATTGTGTAGTTATGTACATCAAAGGCCATATTTGTCAAGCAAACGAAAAAGTTCAAAAGACGCAGACTAACTCAGAATTGTTTTCACATCATCAACACCCCCTCCAAGGTAGTACTATATGTATGTGTATGAACTCTCT
>JAEANM010013206.1:0-14500 GCA_017656035.1 Myanophis thanlyinensis | reverse complement strand
TGTGTGTGTGTGTGTGTTTTCAATGGAAGTATAAAGTTAGATCACATTTTCTGATGAGGCTCTAAATGTGGTAGAGCATGAACTAGGCCCCAGATCACGTAAGTTCAAGCTCTACACTATTCTTGCTTATAATGTTAAATGAATCTGGCAACTCATCCGGCTTCTGTTTCCTCTATATATAAAAAGGTTAATAAAGGCTGTAATTTTAAATGTGCCAGTGATCGTGAGCTGTTTGGCTGATGAAAAGCGCACCATACGATTGAACTAATTAGCTAATAAAGGTGAAGCCAAATACCCTGCTGAAGAGGTAAGTAGGTTTAAGCATGGGCAAGGAAGATAGCTTGGGCACCTGAATGGTTAGGAAAGTATTTGTGTCTTTTTAAAAAATTCCTTTAAAGATAGTTGTATGAATTCTTATGAGCCATTAAAGGCAGGGCTGGGGATTAAGATACATCTCCACATTAATCTTTCTTCTGGCTACTATCTTATCTTTACTTGGCTGGCATCCTATTTTTCTGTTCCCATCTTTTCATTTCCTGAGAATGAAACAGTTCAGTTCATAGAGTGTTTGGTCTACAAGGAGAGGCCAAAAATGTATTTCAGCACTGAGTTGATCTTAATGTGAATAATTGCTTCATGGAGTTCTGTCCCGAAGCTGCTGCATATAACAGAAAATCTCTGCTTATCCTTAGTTCATAAAGAAAGTATTTTTAAGATGTTTATAACCAATGCAAAATGCAGGTTATCCTGATTTGCAAGCTCTTTGTTAGGGTGTTAATAAAGGGAAAAGATTGCCATTTATAGTGTGGCCAAGTCATTTGCCTGTATTGAAGTTAATTTGTTTCAGCAGGAACTGTAATTTCTGCTACTAATCTCATTTGAAGACATGCCTAGATGATAGACATTTAGTTTCCTCAGTCACTGAGTACTGAACTGCTTTTTTAAAAATTTTCCAAAATTTATTTTTAGCTCAGAGTAAATGCAAATCTAATTCTCTGTTGCTGGGTACCTTTATAAACAAATATAATATCAAACAAATTCATATAATTTATAAAATTATAAACATTAGCTTAGTTGTTTGTTTGTTTTTTGAAGCTTGGATGTTCCATAGTTCAAAGGGGCAAACAATGAATTCTCCCCTTGCAACAAAACACCTTTTCCCCCTGTATATAGGCTGAATCTGGCAATACTGTCTCCTAATAAGGTAGAGGCAAAAATGGGCTTTCAATTTCACCTTGTTACACAGTATATCACAGAAGTGAGTACACCCCCTCACATTTTGTAAACATTTAAGTATATCTTTTCATGTGACAACACTGAAGAAATGACACTTGGCTACAATGTAAAGTAGTGAGTATACAGCTTGTATAGCAGTGTAAATGTGCTGTCCCCTGAAAATAACGCAACACACAGCCATTAATGTCTAACACAAACACAGGTTTGTGCAAATCTTAGAGCAATACATATACCAAGCTATTAACCAAAATGATTGAGACACCATTATGTTCAAATCGTGTTAAGATTTTTGGGGGGACTAATGGGAGATGGCTTGATCTAAAAATTACCCTTTCAACATAGTATTTGCACTTTCTGTGCACTTTCCTCATCATTCTGTCTTCCCATGGAACTATCTTGATCAAAACTACTTTAAGATAACTTTTTCACTGCTGTTTGTGGTCACTTTTATACTCTTCTGTATAGAAAGGCAATATGTTGTTCCAAAGAAATAGTTACCAAGAGAGTTAATTTCAAACTGAAATGAAAATGCTGAATGAGATGATTGCTGAATGATGAGTGCTTTCCAGTTACTACTTTCCTCTCAGTTGAATCTAAGAAATTTCCATCATCTTGTTAACAAGATGGCTAAGATGTCTTAGAGATTATTCAGTGAACAATTGTCTCAGTATTAAGAAACTGAGTTCACACATCCCACAGAGCTATGGTTTACTTAACATATTATTTAAAATAATTGCAGTTTGCTTAGTTTGGATAAGCTAGGCCAAAACTGAATTACGATGATATGTGAAGCAATCTCAGGATAGATGTGCATGCTTATAATGTCTGTTGGACATATTCTGGACAACCTTATAACAAACCAGAATAGATGTTTATATAGCTGGTGGTGTCAAGAGCATTCTAAGATTTTTAAGATGGTAATTTTCCTGTCCTGAAACTTTTTGTAAGCAGAAGGCTAGATATTATTCTTATTTATTGTATTTTAGAGCACCAGAGATGTTTATGTAATTATTAAATCTTAAACTTTTTTCAAAGTACTTACAATGTGTACACCCTGAAAGGTATTGCTGAATACTGTAATTTTATCAACATAGAAGATGGCAAATTACAGATGATTTGTTAAGCTGTCATCCCAAACGATATGGACAGACTGGAAAATGTATTTTGTTTTTGACGAGGAACTTTGGAAGTGCAGATGTGATTTTACAAAAGAGCTACAGCAACAGAAAATGGGAATATTTCTGAAGGGGGAATTTTTTTCAGTGGCTTTGACTAGTTGTTTATCAACTTGCTTTTTTATATTATTCTTTCCAGCCTAGAGATTTTAGAATGCTGATTTTATAGGTTGTAAACTATAAAATAGTTAATTTCTTAGCATATGGACATGCTATCAAATACTTCCAAATGTGTTTGTACATAGATATATAACAGATATCCTGCCTATCAAATCCCCCCATCCCTTAGAAGGTAAACTCTCTTCCACCTGATTATTCTTTTCTTATAATTTGCTTGCATATAAAAGGAGCGAGTAAGCTGTGTTATCATAATGAATTGGATAAATAATTCCCCAAACAGATTAAAACTAACTATAACTTGAAAGGGTGGGTAGGTAGGGGTGTGAAGTAATTATATTTTATTAGCTAGCAAAACACAATTTTTTGCTTTCAAAGGATAATTCTAAGTAAATCATCTTAATTAGAAATGTCAGAAAAACCTGTGAAGATCATAGCTAGCAACTAATTTCCTATGTGTGGGTTATAATTTAAACCACATGGATCTCTCACTGTGTGGCAATATGCTGGCTATGAAATAAAGTTGGGAGTGTTGTCTGAGGTTATTACTATGTAAATGTGTGATGATTTCAGACCACTGCTGACTTGCTTAGTGATTAAAGAGAATTCTGAGGTCTCCAAAGATTGTGCTCTTTGAAGAGCCCGGAGCAAAAAAAAAATTTTTTAAGGTGCTGAAAGGTGTTTGAACTTTAAAGGTCATGATTTTCTTTACCATTTTTAATTTTCCAGCACTGTTTATAGGAAAGGTTTTCTCCCCACCTTTGCTTATAGCTTTTCAGCTAGTAACTCTGTAATGATCTCTGCATGAAGGAAAGTAAAAGACAATCACCATCATATATTTGTCAAGTTATACAGAAATTATGTAATTAAAACCCTAATTCTGACTTCAGGTTTAGATTCAAGAAGAGAATGGTGAGTTGGAAGAAAAGTGTAGATTAGATTTTATGTTCTTATATTAAAGCAAGCAATATAAATTACTGTTAAGAGAATAGGAGATTGAATAATCTGTAGTTTGACCTCATAATTCCTGTCGTTATTTGAAGACATATTGAAAGATCAAAATATTATACTCAAAGTTAATAACCTGGATTACTGTTAGTTAAATTATTTTGACAGATAGTATTTGCATTTCATTTCAAATACCTGCTCTCTACTCAAATATTCTTAGTACATTAAAATGCCACTACTTTTAAGAAAATAAAACTTGATTGAATTTTATATATCATATTTTATGCTGCCTAAAATCATTTGCTATTCTCATTGTTAGTGCCTTTTATCCCTTTCTTATAATGTACACACACCTCTACACCCATATTTTTTTATTGGTGAGAGTAATTAACTGGCTGTCTTTGTAATGTAAGGATGATTTTGGATTTCCATTTCAGGGAATGCTGAGATTGTGACAAAAAATGTCCCCAGCTTCTATGTAAAGGCAAGTGCTACATACAAGGAAACAGCCTCTAGGAGACAACCCTTCCCAAACAACCCTCTTTGCTTCATTTTACAGTATCTAGCCATCTGCCAACGAAAGGCAGATTAAAGCCAGCCAAATTCAATTTCTACTCACTGCTGCCACAGCTCGACATCTGGGGCTAAAGTGTCCCCAACAAAGCGAACATGACAGCCACATTGCTTTTTTGTCACATCCAGTAGCATGTTGATCTTCTGAAAGTCTCATAAAAATTTATTGATGTCTCCCATATTGCTGTGATTGGGAAGAAAAGTGTGTGCGTGCGTATGTGTGTATTAATGCTTCTGGAATAGATTTGATTTGATACGTCTTGTTCTATTGTCAGCATCTGTTTAGCAAGCCTTTTTAATACTTTCTGGCTGCCGATCAGTCATCCCTAGCTCGGGATGCTGACTTGCATACAAATTTTATTATTAAGTACAATTCTTTCTCTCCACCATCTCCTCCTACTCCCCTAACCACCACCCCCATCCATCCATCACCCACCCTCCCCACAAAACAGAGGGGGATCTCCAGCTGTGGGAGTCATGCAGTGCAAAACATCAGCCTCAGTAACATATATCAGAGCCCTGTTTTTGCCTGTTGCAGGTGCTTTGTATCGGTAAATCGAATCATGGGGAAATCATTTATTTCCTAATGCTGTTTGTGGCATGTTAGTGAGAGAATTTACATGAGAGAGATTACTTTAATAACCAAAAAAATTACAGTGTGGGGTCTCCCCGCCCCATCGCCTTTGATATGTAATTGTTTCAAATTTAACCTGTCTCGAGTGAGGTTGAAAGGCATTATTAAATGTGAAGCATCTTGCTTCGGGGAAGGAAAGGAGGATCACCCTGGTGTGAATCTCCTTTCAGCCGTTAAATAGAAATGGAGTGAAATTAACAAATCAGCCAACCAAATAGAGAAGGAATTCCTATAGTTTGCAGAAAAGCCAATCTAATTTTAGTTATTTTCTACTCATCCACCCTGTGTCATCTTTTCTTCAGACCCAGCCCTGTATGATGTCTATGTTTTTCATTCCTGAGACTGAAATTGTATATCTATTCTATTCGAAAGCTATTATATGAACTGGCCCAAGTGTTTTGGAACTGCTGAGAAATGTAATTTACTTAGATTTAGCTGAACATCAAATTGTTTCTGAATGGAGAGCACTGATGGCCAACTACAGGGTAACAGGGCAGTTCATATGAATAACCCAGCCCATGGAAGGTACCATTTGTAATATGTAATATGTGTGGGCAATTATGTGGAAACAAGATTGGATCAAACAGGAGAATTAATACTGTAGCTTTTTAGTAATAGCTGTACTCCAGCAGCAGTAGTCACAGGAAGTAACACATTGTTTGCTGCCCATAGTATAACAAGTTTCTATAATTTTTATAGAAATGCACTAAGTGAGAGCCACAATGGTATGTAAGGTCTTGAATTCTAATCTTCCCAATAACTATGAAATCCAAAATTTGGCCCAGTCTCATTCTTTCAGCCAATCTGACTTCACAAGGATGTTATGGGGAAGATAGGAAGCAGGAGCATTATATAAGCTGCCTTGGGTTGTACAAACTAAAAGCAGGGTTAGTAATAATAGTAATAGATGCCTTAGGTGCAATCCCACAACAATTGGAACACCATTTGGACACCATTGGCATGGACAAAATCACCACCTGTCAATTGCAAAATGCAGCTTTTACAAAAGTGATGATATCTTTAATACCATGAAACACCAACATCTGCCTATCCCAGATCCTTGAAAAAGACTTGATAGGTGGATAAAAATTCCATATCCAATCTAAACTTCTGGCTGACTATGCAACCAACCATAATAATAATAATAAATGTACAATATATGTTTATGCTTTTCTAGAACACCTATAATCTAGAAATACAGTCTCTCACATACTGTAATGAACACTGATTTCATCCAGGTTTCTATTCTAATAGCAGTCTGAAGAGCCAACCAAATAAAGAATGTCTATATTTTTCTTTTTGCTTTGTCTCAGGCCTAGCTAAACTGGAAGGTATTCTATAGTTCCTATTTAATTTAAATATTGCCTGAATAAACATGCAGCCAGAGCATGCTGTTTTTCATTCATTTATATGCTCCAGTATTCCATGTAACATCCAGAGGGATGTGGTATATCTTCCCAGTTTTTAAATTTTATTTCCTTTAACACTTTGTTTTGTGTGCTCCAATTCCCGTGGTTATTTAAGGATTTAATTCCTCCCCCCAACAAAGCTAAATTACATGGGGATCCAAAAGAGGTCTGAGTCTTGCTGAATGGCTAAATTGCATTTTTATTCATTTATATACCATTAATATCCCATATTTGTTGTATGGCACTCATAAAGTGGCTAATGATAATTTTTAAAATACATAATTACTGAAAAACATACCACAGTGCCAAAATCACAATTCACTAATGGAGAAGGCCTGGCTGAAAAGGTAGGCCTTGATTCCTTTCAAGAAAGCCAAAACATCGGTTAAAAGAGTATATTCCATATTGTGGAACGAACGAAGTCAAGGTCCATGTCTCTGGCAAAGGAGCAGCTTTTCCTTCTAAATTTTATATATCCAGCGTGATTCATACCAAGGATTTAAGCTATTTAAGTCTTTAGTAATTAAACCTGTATTTTAAATCATATCTGATAAACAATTAACAATGAATACAGATCTTCAACATGGTTGTAATATGTTCCTTGTATCATGAATCACATAAAATCACGTTTTATGCTAACAGAAGGTTTTGGACATTACCTCAAGAGCTGCTCCCAAAATCAGTGTCCTGTATAATACAGAACTAAAATGCAAATTTAATTATAGGTAGTCCCTGATTTACAACAGTTCAATTAGTAACTGTTCAAAGTTAAAACAACACTGAAAAGAATGACTTATGACCATTTTTCACTTTGACAACCATTGCAATAAACCCATGGTCATGTGATCAAAATTCAGATGTTTGGCAACTTTTCATATTTATAATGGTTGCAATGTGAGCGACCTTTTGACAAACTTGGTCAATGGGGAAGTCAGATTCACTTTACTATGTTAACTATTTTACCAACTGCAGTGATTCACTTAACAACTGTGACAAAGATCATAAAATAGGACAAAACTCACTTAACTGTTTCATTGAGGAACAGAAATTTTGGGCTCAATTGTGGTTGTATGTTGAGGACCACCTTTAATAAAAATGGAAGTAGTATGGTAGGAGTATGGTGCAATTGTGATCTTTTAGCTTCCAAAAATTTACTCTGATGGATATGAATTTTACAGAGAGAATTTTACAAATAGGCCAGTAGGACTTTGAAATTCTCCTTTGCGAAGAGATTACCCTGCATCTATTTATGTTCTCTTCTTTTTCTATTTTGATAGTAAGAATGCTTTACTGAAGGATGTCATGGCCGCAGGCACTCCCAAGGTAAGTGAGCCAAATCTAGTAATACTTTGTTAATTTCCATTATCTTTTCTGTTTCTACAGCATTACATTGTTTATCTGATCTAATTTCTCCTTTCATCTTTTTTTCTGCTTTTCTCCATGGTACATAGAACCAGCCAACTTTCCTTCCTTCCTTCCACAACAACTGTTTGGGCATAGGATGCTTGTTAAAGTCATTACTGTCTTTATGCATACAGATCCCTCAGGATAGTATCTTGGTGTATAGTGAGGATATTTAGAAAATGGGCAAAATAATTATTTTAAAATAGTTCTAATGTAATTAGTATTGGTACAGGCCAGTAAACCCTGTACTTTCATTTCGAATGTTTGGAAAGTTGAACATGCCAGCATCCCTGCCTGTTCTGTTACCAACTATTCACATATTGGATCATAGAGATAGTGTTACAATTAGTGCAGGGTTAAACAATATAGAGCTACAGAGTTAGGATGCTGGCCACGTTTTCTTGCAAAAGTGTGCTTTGCGCAATTGAAAGTCATGGTGTCACGTTTTATCATAAGCTTCTAGTGTTATGTGTATTATGTGCTATATTATAATGTTTTAGTACTGCTCTAGCAGATTAAGACCCATGATTATCAATAATAGTAAATGCAATGGAGCAACCATGAAAATACAGAATGTAAGAAAAGGTTTCAGTTAAAAATTAGAAATCTTCATACTTGCGTTTGAGATTTAAAAATGTAGAAAACGAAAGAGCAGCATAAGAAAAAGCTCTTGTCTCATACTTTCTGTTTATGCTCATTGCTGGCTGGTGATATCTCTTCAAATACCAAGCCTGAAAAAGAATTAAATTAGCATATTAGCTGTTTGGAGGTAAATATTTGTGACAGTTACTAGATAACCAATAAAAGTTATTTTCTCCTAGCAGGGATGAATCTTAGAAGCTTCAAACAACAAAGAATCTAATTTGTTTTGAAGGAGGGGATTAAAGCAGAATAGTTGAAAGGTCCTATGTAACCAAAATTATACTGTACATCTGCTAGGACCACATAGATCAGCTTTGCTGGTTGGGGAATTCTGGGAGTTGAAGTCCAAACATCTTAAAGTCGCCAAGGCTGAGAAACACTGACATAGATTCTCTTCTTCTGTGCACAGTCTCTTCTGAAATAATATTCAGAAGGATCTTATGATTGTTTTCCAGCCGTTTGGCCAAAAATTGTTATTAGCATTTGGATGAAGAGCTGGCTTGCAGATTCAAAAAAGTATATTTAAAACAAGGCCAAACTTACAATGACTATGCTGGCTGTCCTGGGAATTGTTGTTCCTCAGCATCTGGAAAGCCACAGATTCCCTACTCCTAATATACAGCTTTAATTTGCTGAATTATTATCCATAAGGTACTGTCACTCATGACAAGTTGTTTGAACAGATGTGTTGGGACTATAACTGCTTCTTGAGTTTCTTTTGACTAGGAATTCTGGGAATTGTAGTCCTAATGCATCTGGAAGGCAGACATTGTGGAAGCCTGAGTTTCTGTATATCAGTCACTTTGCTCAATTATATGGGTGAATCCCTCTTCATGTGTACTGTAGTCTATAATTTTCTGTTTCCTGCTCTCTCTGCTGTTCTTGGTCCCAAACCAATGTTTAACACAATTCCCAGGACTTTGTTATATAAATTTGTATTTAGTTGTATTTGGTATACCTTTCCTAGAAATGGAATTCCCAAGAATCTTGTTTGCTTATTCATTTTGAAGATTTCACTGTTTGATCTCCAGGGTGGCTACTAACATATTCAAATAATAAAAGATAAATAAAAGTTAATGGCATTTGCGCCTATAACTGGTGGCAGAAATATGACAGAAGTAGGGCAAGGTTGGCGGCAGATTTTAGGAACATACGCATTGGCCAGTAGCCTACTACAATCATTCTTACCAAACAAGTTTCTCTAAGAGGTGGTACTGCTTCTGAAAGTAAGTTTTACTATATCAGCACTTGCTGGTTATTGCATTTACTCCAAATGCCACATCCTTTTTTTCTTAATGACTCGCTTGAATCAAAAGCACTGACCCTCAAAAAAGAAACTTTTCACGGTTATCAAGTAACTGGTGACACTTTTGAATGGGAGCCAGTTCAGTCCTCAGCTGTTTCCTGCCATAGAAGCCCAAAGCCCAACATAAGTATTAGAATCTACATATGGAAACATATGGTAGGCAACAGAAGGATGGAACTAGGACTGAGCTCTTGTTTGAAGATATTGTTGTTTCCATAGTTGGTCTGGTCATTTTCTTGGAAGATATTTGACTTGCCCAACTCTTAACAGATTGTTGCATTATGTACTTGCAATGGGATGTAAAAAAAAAATTAAGTGTCGATAATAAATCAGAGTCACATTCCACTCAATTTTGCTATCTAAGATAACTGGAGCTGGAACAGACTAATTTCTCAGATGTATATATGTATAAACAGTTCTCTGCATCTGTCCATTCTTTGGTCCACTAGGTAAAACCAGACTTGTCTTTATCTTGCAGAGGAAGAAAGAAATAAGATGACATTAGCCTTTATTCCTAAGCCAAAGTATATTTCCCTTTTGTTGATATATCCATAAGGCTAGACCAAGGATCATGACTTGGAATCACTGACATAGTGTCAGTACAAGTGTGGCCATAACAAATTCTTTTTCCGTTGCGATTGGTAAGAAAAAAGAATTCCAGTCAATTTTGTAACATATAGTAATTCCCTCACTATGGCCTTTTCCACTCAAGAATCTATAAATAATGTTTCAATTCCTTCCTTCCTTCCTTCCTTCCTTCCTTCCTTCCTTTCTTTGCATGTTGGTGGCACAATGGTTAGAATGTAGTATTGCAGGCTAATTCTGCTGACTGCCAGGAGTTCGATTTTCACTGGCTCAAGGTTGAGTCAGCCTTCCAAAGTCGGTAAAATGAGAACCGAGATTGTTGGAGGCAATATGCTGACTCTGTAACCTGCTTAGAGAAGGCTGCAAAGCACTATAAAGCAGTATATAAGTCTTAAGTGCTATTGCTTTACTGTGCTTGTAATAGTTTTTTAATCAAGAAAATGAACAAAATAAAAGAAAAAAATAGATTTTCAAGCAATACTGTATAATCAAAATATCTTCAATTTATCAATTTAGAACTTCATTAAAATCAACCACTCTATTCTTGTCTCCCCTAATATGGGCATTGTGCAGATGCGTAAATGCATTGACACATAACTTTCAGAATGTTCAACAGCAAACATGCTGTAGTGAAACTCTGCAAAGTGGATGGAGTATTTTTATAGCTTATTTACAATTTCTATTTGCAAATGTTTTGTTTTCCAAATATATGAGGTAATGAGTGCTTGATCACTAAATCTAGATGTCCAGTCAGTTTTAAATTCCTTTTCCCACAGCTCCTTCATAGCTTATTAGACCTTTTTTTCCCTCATACATTATTGTCTTGCCCAGTTATTAAAATCTCAAAGGAGAAAGTACTTGATGAAATCATCTCCGGATATTTTACTATAGACAATGTGCTCTTTTCTGAAATTTCTCTCTAGAGTTTGAGTTGGGAAAGATATGATATAGTATCAGGGCCCTTTGGGTCTATAGATATTAGAAACAGCATTGGTAGGTACTTCTGTGATGACCTTGGGGAAATTACAAAATACCTCAGGGCTTCATATTTAAAAGTAAAAGACAATTAAAAGATGAATAATTAAATCTGCTCGTTGTGGCTGTAGAGAGAAGGGGAAAAAACCAAAGAACCGTCTATTGTTTTTGAAGTATGTCAGTTGTTAAGGCTAGTATTCATGCTAGAGAAGATAGTAAGAATATTGGTTCTATATAAATAAGATAAGAATCTGATTTACTAGGATAGTGGTCGTAAATACTGTTGGTTGAAAGGAAATTTTATTGAAATCAGTGAGTTTACTTCTAGGCAAATAAATTTAAGGTCAAAATGTCTTTCTATTTTTCCATCTTTTTTTTAATTTTTGAGGAGAACTAGAAACTATCTGGCTCTGATTACTTAACATTAGTTCAAACATAGTTCATAATTCAAACTTGTGAACTGTGAGATAGATAAAAAAGGTGCTCTGATCTAAAATCAAGTTCAAGCATGGCTTCTCTCCAAACAGCCAAACAGAAATTTATTGAAATTCTTTAAGTTTTAGGAACATTGCCTAAATCTTACAGTAGATTTATATTTTAAAAAATCTCAAGTTCAATGCAAGGCGGAGAATTGGCTAATGCCAATCAATGTACATAATATTAAGTTAAATCAGGAGTGGGGAATGATGGACCTTTTATGACTTGTTGACTTCAACTCCCAGAATTCTGAATGAACCATACTAGCTCAGGAATTCTGGGAGTTGAAATCCACCAGTTCTAAAAGGACCATAGTTCCCCACCTCTTGAGTTATATAGACCAATACTATGATACAGATTGATATAGATCTGAAGTGGATGTGATTATGATATTACAAAAGGGTAGAAAATGAAAATATCCTTCGTCTAGGGCACTCAGTTCAGGTGTAACAGAAACTAAGAGTCAAGTTGTCAGTATATTCCTTCATCACACATTGCTGTGTTGGAAAAAATGTCCATGTGGTTCAGTTCCAAGTGGAGAAAAAGACACTGGAAACATGGAGGCTGCTTGGAAGGATGGTTTTATTGGTGGAGCAAGCTTGAAGTTTCAGGTGAAAAAGGGCTGAGATGCTGAGAGCCCTTGGGTTTTATACCCTCTGTTGTAGTTTGAATTTGGGCTTGTGTTCTGATTGGTTGTCAGGACTCCCATGGTGCCATGCAAGGGTAACTTTATAGGTTGTCTTTTGAGACCCCAGCTTGGTTGAATCTTGCTGAGTGATATAATCTTCCAAGGGGCCATGTGGAGAGTTGGGCAGTCCCACCCTGGGGCTAGGAGCCTTTTAAGTTGCAAATAAAGCTAGCTTAGTCTATTGTCTTCCAAATAAGTATCTGCTGGTGGGGGCAGGGGGCAAGGGCTGAATTTCTGTCGTAAGATTTCTATTAACCTTTTAGAGGAAATATTCTGCCTTTTAATATTTTTTGGAATATTTCATTTTTTCCTAGGAGAGGGGTGGGTGCTAACTTCTAACAGCTGCATTAAATGCTTTTAAGTCTTCTTCAAGTCATATTTGGATACTCAAAAGGGGGCCAGTGGGAAGTCTGAGTTTACCAGGTTTTGAAAAAGTGCCCCAAAATAAAAATGCTGGTATTCACAACTTGGAACTGATACTTCTGGTGCTATGATAAAGCACAACAGGGCTGCTATCATTCACTGCATTGGGGTTACAGTTCTCAAGTGATAACAGCTATTAACAACACTTTGACTGCTTCCCCACTATGCAGGGGAGGGCAGGAGACAGAAAACATGTCAAGCCATCACCTCCATGTTAAGTGATAAGTACCTATTTAGATGGTAGAGTTAAAGTCCAACGCATCAGGCAGGAAACACTTACCGCAGAGAGAAGGAAAAGGCCAGAGCGAGATACAAAAAGCAGGGTTAGGGTATTTGTTGTGTTGACAGCAGCTGTGATTGATTGTTTAAAAGAAATAAACTGGCTGTGTTTTCAGGGCTATCAAAAAGCAGGAGCCCAACACTTAATAGTTTCAAATGGGTGGCCTTGAAAGGAAACAGAGTGTCACTGCTGCCAGCTCACTGTTTGCCACCGCTGACTCTTGACCTGCCTCTTAAGAGAGGGAGGAGGCAGTTAGGATGGGAGAGTGGCGGTGAACATGCCTTGCAATTGTGAGGCCTTTTTCAGTGTGGTGATGGGACAGACCAGCTGGATCTGTAAATGGCAGTAAAAAGGAAACATGGGAAGAAGTGAGATGAAAAGACTGGAGGGGAGAGAAAAGGAAAAGTACGGGGATAGCCTCAGATCCACGACCTTGCTTCAAAGGGCTGCAAGGGTAAGAGCTTCAAAAAGGAGGGGACCCATGCGGTTTTCCACTAGAAATGACCATAAGCTCATTTGCACTTAATCACAATACGCTTGCTTGTGTCTGGCATCTTTTCTTGTTCCTGCCATGTCCTCTCAATATTTTTAAAGCTCGTCCCCAGCCCAGAAGTGAGACAGATTTAAGACATCCTTAAATCAGAAATAACCCACAGACACTTTTTAGAGGACATGTCCTCATGATCCAGGCTCTGTCTCATCCTTAGTCTACTGCGATGGCAGCCTAAATTCATTTTTAGCTGTTCTGGTCTTAAATAGCATTTTCTTCATTTCTTCTGACGCAGGTTTTGTAGTACAAACAATTTATGACATCTCATTCACTACCTTAATGATGATTTGGTCGGGGATCCTATTGGCTGTTTATGGCTGCTGTGATCCCACCCTGTCCCATCACTGGACAATGCCCTCCATTTCCTTTTTGATTTGAGCTTTAGGAGAAGCCAGCCATCTAATTTTTATTTCTGCATAATGCCAGATCTGTGCTTCATAAAGTGCCACCTGAAAGACTACTAGATCTCTTATTAAAGTATTTCAAGAGAGCTGCTTGAAAAGAAAAACTGGTGGCAGGTCAATTCAAACCGGAAAGGGAATACATTAATTATTTTGTCCCAAACGAGTGCAAAAGAGAGATTAGTTCTGCTTCAGTTCAGATCACTATTCCAGCTATGTAATCACTGGCATAGCCCAGGTATTAATTGCCTTGATGGTATTTCCTCCACTGAGTTTTGACTTTTAGATCTTCACTCATGATATATTTACTTCTAACCTTCTTCTTGACTTCAGTGTGATTGATGCTGTAGAGCTTCAAGAATGACCAGGTGATCTTCATTCAGACTCTTGATGTTATTTCCATAGGGCATCTTGCTTCCTTCAGTTTTGGTATTTTCTCCTGTTGATGGTAAAAGTGGCACAGTGGTGAAATTCATTTTTTTTACTACCGGTTCTGTGGGCCTGGCCACAGCATTAAACATCACCAAGCACAGAATTAAACTTTACCAAAGTTACAATTTAATAAGGGGAGAGGCAGTTTCTGTGAGCAAGGCAATAAAGATGTCAGGGTTCCACACCACATCCTCAACGCAATTAAAATCCCAGAGAATGAAAGTCCAAAGAATGAAATTTTATTG
>JAEANM010013205.1:0-14500 GCA_017656035.1 Myanophis thanlyinensis | reverse complement strand
CCTATTCTGGCCCGGCCCCTCTGTCAAATTTTAGAAACCATTGTGGCCCGTGAGTCAAAAAGTTTGCCCACCCCTGTTCTAGTGCCACTGAACGTAAATTTGTAGGAGTAGAATCATGGAAAAAAGAAAAACAAAAATCAAATAACCTGTTGCTTTGAAGTTATAGCATCCTTCTCCTTCCATCTCCCAATTAGAGGGCTATCAATTCAGACTATGATAGAAGAACTGTGGAGGAACTAGATATCTCAGTTAAAAATTAGATGTATTGCCTAAGATCCTTGCACTTAAACTAGACTTGATAGTTTTTCACCTTCAAATAAATAAACGTTATAGGCAATAGAAAAACTAGTTCAGATAAAAGAAAACTAAGGCAAGAGAGGTGTGAGAATTATAAAGAGTTAAAGAAAATAAGCCATAATATGAAGAAAGTGCCTAGGGGGGAAATTATTATCTCACTTTATCACACCAAGATATAAAGATTGCTAACACTGGTGAAGGGTAAGCCCATTAAGGAACATAAACCAGAACAAATGAAGCTGTCTTTGAATACTAGCTCCTGGGGAAAAAAACCAACAGGGGCAGAGTTAAAGCAATGCCCTCATGCGTTGTTTGTTGTTCACTTCACAGAAGCATCTGTGTCTGATCCCTGCTTGACAAGAATGCTGGATTAGGTGGTTCCTTTACTAATATAGTAAAGACATTCTTAAAGAGAGCGAAACAAAATCAGGGGTTTTGGAAATATTATTTCAAATTTGATTTGGGCAGCCTCTCAGAAATGATGACTCAAGTCAATAAAAATGGAGTGTTTTATAGAAGAACAATACTGTGGCATCAAGCTTCATGTTCAAACATATGGAAAGTCCCTTGCGTCCCAGAGGAAAAAAGTGTGATTGCACGTGGGGGGGAGGAGCAGATCTTTAGCTTTTGAGTTCTTCTGTCTTGAGTGACGGGGTAGATTTTGCTTTCGTATCTGCACAGTTGTTTCCTGTATCTTATCCCTCTACTAGCCCTTAGACAATGGTAACAACAAGATTTGAGGGCTACAGGGAAGAAGGCGATGCAGTGATATCACCATACACTTTAAGCTTTGCAGTAGTTTTTGTACAGTCAAAGCTTTTAAAGATGCTGTCTAAAACCAGTTTATTTGCTGCTGAATGTCAGTGGCTAACCTAACAGAGTTCTGGAGGGTTTTATAATCCTTGGGTGTCACCCAGGTTTGCAAAATAATTTATACATTAAGGTAGTTTCAAAATCAATAATCCCACAAGCTACTTTGAAGAGCCGTGGTGGTGCAGTGGTTAGAATGCAGTATTGCAGGGTAATTCTGCCAACTTCCAGCAATTCGATTTTTACCGGTTCAAAGTTGACTCAGCTTCCACCCTTCCAGGGTTAGTAAAATGAGAATTGTTGGGGGCAATATGCTGACTCTGTAAACTGCTTAGACAGGGCTGTAAAGCACTGTGAAGCGGTATATAAGAGAATCAGTAATACAGCACCATTTTTAATGTAATTTGGCTTTTGCAATGTGATGTGCTAAATACTTTATTTGTTTTACTATATCAGGATTGTACTGTGGGAAGGATAACTTTGAAAATATTTGTGGAAGGTCTTTTCATCATCTTCCTCAGTCTGTTATTCTTGCATATATTTTCAATTTCACCTCCTTGGATTTATTATATGCCTACATTTTTCCACTTTGAAACAGTTGCTTTACATATTGGATAATAGAACTCAACATTTACTTTATGTAGTGTTTTTTCTGCTAAATATGCATATTTAAAATGTGTATGTGTGTTGATAATTTCAATATACTTCCTACATGTTTCTAACAGGCTTATTTCATTTCTAAACCTGTCTTTTACAACAAACTTTGTTTTTTTCTGTAGGATAATACCTCTGCTAGACCATTCTTCATCACAGACCTTTCCAAGGAATCTGTCCAGCTCTGAAAGTTCAGATGCTTCCAGAACATATTCCCAGAGAGTATGTCGCTATGATCTGGATGAAATTGATGCTTGCTGGTTGGAACTTTTCAACATGGAGCTCAAAGAAATGGGTAGGTGTTTGTAAACGACTGTGTATGTTTTAATTTCTGATTTAAATTTTATCTCTCTCTTTATCCAAGCCAAACTCTATTATCATTTTTGTTTTTTGACAGATACTACATAGCTAAAGTTTTATATATAGGAGAAATCTTAATGAACTAATAGTTGAAAGTTGGGCAGTATACAAGCTTAATTCACCATCATCATCCAAGGTAGTATGAGGGTATATCTGAGAGGATGAAGGATGGATAGATAGGAGTCGGAGGGTGTGTACTGGACACTCTACTTAGGCAGCTTTCTTTTTCACAAAATGATTATTATATGAAACATAACCAATTTATTGGCATGAAATCTTCCATAAAAACTCAAAGGTTTTTATCCTTTGAGGCAGATTATCTAACAGACCCTGGAAATGCAGAGAAGCTAGCATGACTGTTAAAGAAAGAAGCAGAGCAGTTTAAGAAATGATTTCTTGGGGGCGGGAAGGACATGAGAAAGCCTTAAGAAAGCCTCAGAATAACTATGCATTAGTCACATTAGGTATAAACTGAGCTAGAAAATGACTTTCATGGGCTGTCAAGGTTTTTTTACATTACCATACTAGCAATAAAAAGTATTGGCTAGAAATCCAAATGATTCTTGTTCCCTGAGTTTGCTGGCCATGCTGGGCTTGATGCTCTTGGAAGGTGTTCCCTATTTATTATCCAAGCTTATTTGGGAGGGGTTTCTTTCTGAAAAGTGGACACTAACCTTCTGATGTTCCTAGTTTTAATTTTTTAAGAATGGGACAGGGTAAGGGAATCACACTATTAGCTAGAGTTTTCCATAGCACACGTGCCAATTACGTTAATCATCTACAACCATCTACAGTTGAAGCCCTGAAGAAAGTGCAAAGCAGAGTATCTGAGAAAGGGTGACAAAGGTGAGGGGAAAGTACTGGATTTAACCTGAAGTGGATGGACATCAGAAGGGCAGCTCTTTCACATGGACAAAGGGCAATCAGCCACACTAAGTGGCTCCATTCTGGTATGTTGTCAGGTTTCTTATCTAATCATGCACTTGGTGGATGTCTGGTTGGCTTCTGCCAAGTTTAAACAAGGGAACCTGAGAAACGGCATTTTAGAAAAAGTAGACAGTTCTGGAGGGCAGTACTTGTATTAAGAAAGTGTAACAAAATAAGTCATGTGAGATAGAAAGACTGACTGGCACAAAGAGTGGTGTCTGGGCATACTGACATCATTGGAAATACTGATGTTAAATCATATTTTTCATATTTGTCCAATGTCCATTCCATTTTTCCATTTCCATTTTCCCTCTATAAATGATTCTGAGTAACTCACAACAATAAAACTATAAAAGCCATAAAGGTAAAGGTTCCTTCTCCACCCCACCCCCCGCACATACGTGCTAGTCGATCCCAACTCTAGAGGGCAATGCTCCTCTCCGTTTCTAAGCTGAAGAGCCAGAGCTGTCTGATGACGATTCTGTGGTCATATGGCCGGCATGACTAAACACCAAAGGCACACAGAGCGCTGTTATGTTCCCACCAAGGTGGTCCCTATTTTTCTACTTGTATTTTTACATGCTTTCGAACTGCTAGCTTGGCAGAAGCTGGGGTAAGTAATGGGAGCTCACTCCATTACATGGCACTAGGGATTTGAACTGCCGACCTTTATGTTCAACAAGCTCATCCTCTTAGCCACTGAGCCACTGCACCCCTATATAAAAGCCATAAAAGCATGCATACCTCTGAGCTGTTCTTGTCTGCATTTGTGCATACATCTCTGAAGTAGAATGATGCTCTGGCTGCCAATTCTTGCAAAGCTGCCTCGGCCATTTACCAAATATATCAAACAAAATCTGCAGGGAATCATACCACATCACAGTTTCAGAGCTGTTTCTTATTTTCATGGCTCAGCCTTGAAGGAAGCCCTAGCATCCTTACTAAGCCAATCCCACAGTCATACTGCTTAGAAAAAAGTGGGGTGAGGAAGTTGCCATTATGCACACATCGCACTTGGTTGTATAAAACCTGTTTGTGTATACTATATTTTTACTGCCTGCACTACAATTCTATGTACATTTTGAACTGAGTAAAGATTGCTTTTAAGAACATTCATGTACAGGTAGTTCTTGACTTAGAATAGCAATTTCTGTCACTAAGTGGTGATGTTGTTGTGTGAAACATCATATGACTGACTATACCACTTAGTTCCAATAGTCCCAGTTGCAGTCATTAGGCCAGGACATTGCATTTGTTAGGTCAGGACCTCATATTTCTTTTGCTGTACCTTATTTATCTTTGCTTCAGTTCCCCCAACTCACTTATCTCTCCCTCCATCTCTGTGTTTTTTGTCCTTATTAATAAAATGTTTATTTAAATGCTCAGAAATCCAGAAGAAACTCTTTGTCATGTTTATATATTGACAATTAGAAACTCTGTGTAGAAGAAAAAGTCAGTATAAAGAATTGCCAATTGAACATTTAACTTGTTTGAAGGTTTTATTGGTAGGGGCTGCATGCAAAAACTGTTCTCAAGTAATCTGGGTCAAATATTGAATTGCACTAGCATATAGTCAGTGTGAGATTTTTTGCTACTGTATAATCAAAGGCTGGGCTTCATTTATATTTGAAATTTGGATTTCTTCTAATCTTCATGTAATCCAATTTGTGTGTCATTATAAATAATGTTTGGAATGGCTTGAAAAGAAAACTTTTCACTTGTTGGCAGCTCTATCTGTTATATATCATATATCATGTCAGAATCTACCTATAGTCTGAAAGAGTCACCAATATATTTGGTGCTCAAAGAAGACAAGTATTGAGAATGGGCACGTTGTAATATGAGGTGAACCTGCATATAGACTATTTTAAGGTACTTTTAAATTCAAATGTTAACAAAGCGATTGTTTCACCCAGTTGTGTCAGAGAAATAAAGGAGAAAGACAAAAGAATTTCTGAACAAGAAAAGGGTAGGGGGTGACAGAAAAATATATCATTTGCAGATTTCCCAGGTTTAATGGGATCTCACTTTAAATGTGAAGAAAAAAAAAAGAATGCAACACATCAGAAAGGATATATTATACTGATATAGCCCTTTCCCTACTTATCCCATAATTAAGCCTGTTTTTTGTTAAAAAGTCTGCTGGTCAAAATTTGGGGAAAGTACTCGTTTGGGAAAGTCTTACTATGATATATTAACCTGTTAAGTACTTCCAAGTTCTGGTCCGTTTTAAGACTCAGGCTGAGTTTTAATTCAACATTTTGCAAGCTCCAGTGGCCAAGACCAAATAAATCACATTATGACTTCATATATTATGTGAACTAGATCAAAAAGTCTTAGGCTGCAGTCCAAATTCACTGGGACTTACTGACTTACTTTTTTGTGGAAAAAGGATTCTGTAGGATTGCTTTGCTAAGTAGTTATTGGTGATGCCATTAGTCACCAGAGAAGAAATCTGTTTAAAATAGTTCCAGAGGGGTGCTCACAAGAAGCCAGTGAACATAGATTAATTAATGGTGTCAGTGTGCTGTTGCTTCTTTCCTGGATAATCTAGTTTTGTAGCAAGAAAGTAATAAACATCCAACAAGAAAACTCAAGGGAGGCCAGAGCTTGAAAATACAAATAGAGGTTTGCCCTAGAATCCAGAGTCTCCAAAGGAGGCTCTTTAAAACGGACAACTGACTCAAGAAACTTGAGGAACTAAATACACATAAAATAAGCCACAGTAGTGCTGATGAAGGGAAAACCATTAGGTCCTGTGAGGTTTGTTTGATGGTAATAAAATAACTGGGCCACAGATTCAGCAGAAGATTTATAGTATGTTGGCAATTCTAGTACAGGAATTTAACAAGCAGGCTGTCCTGATCTTTTTTTTTCCTTAAAAATCCACTTTTACTTAATAAGGGATTGCATTATACAATAACATTATGCTACATATTAAGGTAGTATCCTTTCATATTTCATAAATTATGATCCTGCAATTAGAAAGACAACAGGGAAGTGGAGACATTACAAGTTACACACAGGAGTTAGTCATGAAGTGGTGTAAAAAGGCTCTATGTGACTATTGGACATCATCTTGAAAGCTCATTGTTTAAATACAAATCAACTTGACTGAATTTTTGGGTCAGTCTTGGAACAGAATCAAAGGCCTTCACAACTTATTTTTATTTTATTTATTAATTAAATTTATATACTGCCCCCTCTCCCTGAGGACTCGGGACGGTGAACTTCTGTAATAATATTCAGCTGCCTGGTCCAAGGCTTGGAAAACTTGTTATGAACATCAGAACAACTCAGTAATAACTTGAGGGTAAAGATAGCTAGGTATCTTTAGATATTTGAAGGCATGGATTATCTTGTATCTACAGAACCATTTGTTTAACTTATTATTGTATCTGTATGGAATGTAAGTTCTCTACTTAAAGTAATTTAAAGTAATTTTAAAGTAAATTTAAATTACTTTTAAAGTAATTTTGATGTGATAAAACTTTGTTTCTATAAGCTGTATAAATTATACATATTGTACAACTCTGCATAATTTATATTGCAGCATAAGTGCCTTTACAATGTAGTTATGGAAAGTAATTGGTTATTTTCCTACTCTTCCATATCTAGGATTTTTAAAAATAATCAGTCTGATCAGATTTCACCTCATACATAATTCAAAGCATATTCAAAGCCATAAGGATCAATAACCACCTTAAAAATGAAAAGGGTGATTTTCAGGAAGCTGAATTCTCTACCTAAATCATGTTGTACAATTTCTTTGCTACATTGCAATAGAATCACCTCTTGCACCACTGTAAGATACGAGTCTGATTATATTGGCTGATCTTCTTTTAAAATGTATTTGTGGTTGAGATGTCCCCAAACTTAGCCAGTTTATTTAATGTGCTATAGCCATAAAGAGAACAGAACAGAACAGAACCTTGGTATTCTGTGCTCAGGCAGGAAATCCTATACCATTTCAGACAAATGTTTGTCGAATCTCCCTTAAAAATCTCCAATGATGGAGCGCTCACGATTTCTGGAGATAAGCTGTTCCACTGGTTAACTGTCTTCACTGTTAGGAAGTTTCTTCTTAATTCCAGGTTGCTTCTCTCTTTGATTAGTTTCCAATCATTGTTTCTTGTCCTATCCTCTGGTGCTTTGGAGAATAATTTGACCCCCTTTTCTTTGTGGCAGCCCCTGGAATACCGCTATCATGTCACCCCTAATTCGTCTTTTCTTTAGACTAGCCAGACCCAAAACCTGCAGCTATTTTTCATATAGTTCAGTCTCAAGGCCTTTGATCATCTTAGTTGCTCTTTTCTGAACTTTTTAAAAAGTCTCAACATCTTTTTTGAAGTATGGTGACCAAAATTGGTTGCAGTATTCCAGGTGTGGTCTTCCTAGAGTTTTGTAAAGCAGCACTAATAGTTCCATCTGATCTTGATTCTATGCCTCTGTTTGTACAACCCAGAATTGTATTAGCTTTTTTGGCTGCTTCTGCACATTGCTGGCTCATATGCTGGATCACCCATTTAGACTCTAAGGTCCCTTTCACAGTTACTGTTTTTGATCCAGGTCTTGCATAATCTGTACTTATACATTTGGTTTTTCTTGCTTAAATGTAAAGCTTTGCTTTTCCCCATATTAAAATTATTTTAGTTGGATATCTTGGATATTTTGGTTGGCTGTCAAGCATCCAAATTTTGATCATATGACCATGGGAATGCTGAAACAATCATAAATGTGAAAAACAGTCATGTCACTTTTTTTCCAGTGCCATTGTAACTTCAAAGGGCACTAAACAATGGTTATAAGTTATACCTGTACAGTATACAATTTACTTTGAAGTTATAACTACTCGGGTGACTGCATACTGAACCAGGTGAAATCTGGTTTGTCTTTTAGGGCAATTTATCTAGAACAAATTGCAGCAATCCAGGCAAAAAGTGATAAGGTCACATGGTTATGTACAACACCTCCTGATTCAGAAATTGTTCCAGTGGGCTCATAAGATACACTTGTGCAAAGACTCTCTTGATCTTGGACTGAAGTAGTTGAAAGTTCAAAAGAACCTCAAGTTGCTAACAGCTCAATTCAGGCAATATGACCCTATTCAGGACTAAAGGCAAAATATATCTGGATTGCAGCTATTCCATCTTTACTAATGATTCATCCAAACCTTTATTTTTCTGTCCAGACCCTATTAGTTGCTAGGAAAAGACCTAGGTGTCTGCTACTTTAGAATAAATCCCTGGCTATTTATAGAAATCATGAAATGGAAAAAAGAATGGCATTCATTCACAGCCAGCCAGTTGAGAGGTCACATATACAGAGAAATATCCAGATCCTCTTTTTGGTAGATGGAAAAGTTTGGACATACATCACAGGACTGAGGTTGAAAAAAAAGGAAATTAACATTATTGCTCCAAAACTAAGCTTGGAATTTTCAGGAAAAAGGGGAAGTTCAATAAATGGACTTTTGGAGGAACATACACTGTAGGTACTAGTTGTAAAGGAAGAAGAAAGATATCTAGGAAATAATTTACATTATTAGAACATTGATATTTATTTCCCTGTGCTATGCAAGTCTGCTTTCTATTATTTCTCTGCACTATTTCAGTATTTTGTGCACTTCAGCCTTTTGTGAATATCTCTGGTTGAGAATGAGGAAATAATTTATCTTTTGAAATTTTGTTATTTGCAACAATGATTTGAAATTCCACTCCAATCTCTTTATAATACGTTATTTTTACTTATATTTTTATTTATAGTGTATCGTGTTTCGGTCTGTTTTGAGTGCCATAAACATTGGGGGTGTTTTTATTTTTTGTAATTTCCTTTTAAAGCTATTGTTTTCTCATGATTTGAATAGTGTTCTCTTTTCTTTCTTTAACAGGAAATTTTGACTTTTAAATATCTTAAGTTAAAAAGTTATTATAAGTTATATTGGTTTCTAGTGAAGCTGGTCTGCACTGCCAGGAATGACTGAATCCTCTAACCACGCTTCTCAATGCTGTACAGCCAGGATGTTGTGGTACAGGAATTAATTTTTTTGTTTTTTGTTTAATCACCAGAAGCTAACATTAGATGAGAACCATGTCTCTCAGACAGTTCAAGGTTAAGTTCTAGACCAGTGATGTCAAACCTTTTTTGGACTGCGTGCCCAAACTGGAAGGTGTGCGTGCACACCAAAAACCCAAATATCAGCTGACGGGTGTGTGTACACCGGAAACCCAAACACCAGCTGATACACATGCATACACCAGAAACCCAAATCGCAGCTGGGCTGCATGCATGCACCCTGGAAACCCAATCCCCATCTAGGTGGCACACACGCTGGAAACCTGAACAACAGTTGGGCGGCAGGAGGCAGAGCATCCCAATATTGGCAGCTCTTCTGTTTTGTTGTTTGACAAAATGATGCAGAGAAACACCACGGAGAAACGTGGTGGAGCTGAACGGGGCAATGACGCATGCCCACAGAGAGGGCTCTGCATGCCACCGGTTCACCACGACTTTTCTAGACATTAGGTAAGGCACCATCAAATGCTATACCAAAGCAGTGTCAGAGTTCAAAGCCATTTTACTGTTGCCATTATTATTGCATCTCAGCTTGCCATTGAACTATTGGGGGGGGGAGGAAGCGGGAGATAGAACATGGCCCAAACAAATGACAGAAGTTCTGCCCAGTCAGTTTGCTGGTACTTGATGTAGCAGCATCTTAAATACCTCTCTACCATGGCATTAGTCCACTCCACCGTTCCATTGATACTTGGTTGAAAAGCCGAGCTAAGACCCTGGGAAGACTCAATCATCCGGTGACTGCTGACATGTTTCTTTCTCCCCCACCCACAGGTGAAATTTAGCAGCTTATAGCAGGTTCGCTAGAACCAGTAGTAAATTTTCTAAATAGTTCAGAGAACCAGTTGTTAGAAGAAATATCCTTTTGTTTTTTTCTACTTTACAGGATTAATCCTGTAAGAAAAAACCATTCTGGTGTTGTTTCTAGCCTAATCTTTATTGCCCTGCTTACAGAAACTGCCCACCCAGTCACATGACCCTCCCAGCCACACCCATTAAGCCACGCCCACAGAACCATTACAAAACCATTACACCATTACCACCCCCCATGTGTGGCAACCCTGAGATGGCACTCAGGAACCCTCAGCCATCACCATTTCAAAGGGTGACACCAATGTATAGAAGTCTAAGAAAAGATGCCCAGAGTGTATATGTAGTGGTGTTCTCAAATCCTGATAATGCAGCCAATTCCATTTATTTGTTGGTTTGCATATTTATGTGATTATAATATTTACAGTATTAAATGGATTTATTTGCATGATGTTGCTGACCCAATCAGCCATAGCATACAGATAAAAAACATAGGAAGCAGTCTGTTTGGCAATGTCCCAGCCTATAATTCTTTTCCTTGCAGAATTTTTTTAAAAAATGGATATCTACAGTGGTGCATTTGGGGTTGGTGCCATTGTGGGAATGTGGGTTGGCATCTTTTCTCACCCACTCATCATCTGGATTACAGGGAAAGGGACAGAAAGTAAAACAGGAGAAAGGAGTTGAGTCCTTTTTTGAATAACGTATGTGATTAGCTGACTCAGGTGACATTTCATTCCTTGATAGACCCCCCCCCCCCCCCAGTACACTGTCTGGGCCTTAACTATTTATGATATGCAACCTCTGCCCCAATGCAGTTCAGAGTGTCATGCAAACAAGGCAATTTTTTGCTGCTTCAGAGGGCCTTTCAGGAGCAAAGGTGAAGAGAAGTGATGGTAACCTTTAGCTGCTGAGGCAGCACTTGCTTTATTCGTATATTTATTGGTCTGAAGGCTGTCGGGGATGTAGTATTTATAAAAATGTATTAGAGGAGGTTTATACAAAATAGGAGAAAGAGAAAGAAAACCACAATTTTATCACCACATTTGAGCCATGTGGAGGCCATTACTATAGGACTAGGGGGATGTTTGCTGATAAAATTGACAAATAAATAAGCATCAGAAAAAAGTATCCATTTTATATGTCTTTTTGAACAAACATATCATAGAAATCATTGGAGAAATTCAAATTGTTTAGATTTCTTTTCATAGATGGTACTAAGCCATGATTTGTAGAATATTTTTTTCCCTCAGACGGGCCTTGTCTTTGCATTGAATGGTTTATGTTGTTCTTTTAATTTTTGTAAGTCTCCCAGATTTGTACATGACTGGGCACCAGATAAATCAAATAAATAAACAAGCAAGCAAATAAGCTGTAGTGGCCTTTCACACTACATGTGGATTCTCAGCAGACTGTAAAGAAAAACTTAACCATAATGCAATTTAGTGTGATGGTGGACACAGCTAATGTACAAGAGCTCAAGTAATAGATTGATTAAAATGAACTTTTTCTGCTGCAAAAATGCTAGCTTTGACATGGTATCCCATTGCTGTCACTCCCTCACGCTATTTATCTCATCTCTGTCTTTGAAAGATAGTATGGGAAGCCCTGAGGATACTTCGCTGATGTCCCAACAACAAACCTGAGTTTACTCTATTTGCAGATTCCCAATGATACCTAAAGCACAAAGTATTACTGGAAAGACTATATTTATTATATATATATATATAATAAAGTGGCTTTTGAAAATGTGCCATTATCTTATATTTAAAAAATAGCTGATGTTGGTGGGTGACATAAAGGGTGATAATTGGTTCTTAAGTGCATTATCAAGATAGGTTCATAATGAAATACCAGGGAGTTTCACAGCACATTTTTGGCTCATATGCTAGTTGTTTTGATTCATTTATGGAGATGGGATTCATTGCTATGAGCATCTCAGAACACCATTCTGAGAAAAAAGATGAAAGCATTGTTATTCCCCTTTCCCTTGACTTCTAAAAAGAGCAAAATTAATATTCATGTGAAGGTAAGGAAAAAAATTAGAAGGCCCTCATTTTTTAAAAATAAGAGCCCTAGTTTTTAAAACAATGGAATAAGCAATTGATAAAATGCATTTTTACCTCTTAATTACGCTTGGGGGAAAATTTCACTATATTAAGAGGAAAATACTTTGACATTTAATAGAAGATCTCTATACGGTATGTACTTTCATTGTTCACTTTAATGTAAAGAAAAACAGGGAAGGAAATTAAGAGGGATTGCCGACATACAGCTGCTTTATTTCACTAAATAAAGATCTGCCATTTTTAGATAATTTTGTTATGTAGTCATCAACTTTCATGCCACTAGCCTTCCTTTTCCCCAAATACGGATGGGCAAAGTCTTTTAGCCAAGAAAAGCACAAAACTCTTGTCAGTTTGGGTACTTTTGTTTCATGGTAAGCCATAGATGATCTTGGAAAAACTATGTAGTGAGAATTACAGAAGCATGTTCTAAGCCTAGGGAATGGGAAAAAAATAGAGAAACTCAGACTGGTTCTGCCCTGACTCCCTAGGGTATTAGAGGGAGGGAAGAGAAAAGTTCAGATTTTGTAATTCTTGCCCATATCAGTAGAGTTACAGTATTCTTAGGGTCTTTGTTTCCTGACTTGTTCTATCTCAAAGGGGCTGACATCATTCTTGAAAGTCTGATTGTGTTTTGTCTTCCCTCTCTTAAATTCCAGGGTGTTAAAGTTTGACAGGGAGTTTTCCCCATGTTTTTATAACTTGTCGCATCATTTCTTCAAAATCATATCTGTATCTATTCACACATTTAGAAGAAGTTGAATGCTAACCAGCAGTGTATTATGGTGAGCAAACTGAGGGGATTTACTGAAAATTGGCCTCAATGTTTGCCACTCAGGGTTCATGATTTGTGATTTTTAGGAGGCACTTCAGAAATGTTCACTAAGCAGTCTTGTAAGTTTGTACAAAAGTTCATAATGTCATAATCATATATCAAAGAAGCTTGCTTTTCTTTAGCAGAATGGTGTCTCTATTCTCTGTGGAAACATTTGTGTTATAATCAATCAACATACTTAATAGCAAAAATACATCTGCCCAAAATTCAGAGAAAACTCGTTTTGTTCGGGAGAGAAAAAGAGTCTGATGGTATTTAAAGTCTGAAAACATCACGTAAATGTTGAAAAATTCTCACATTGCTTTATCATGAGGGCGAGGGGTAGTGTTCAGAAGGAATCACTCACTATATTAATATATCTCTATGCCTTACCAAGTGGATTATTATTAGGATACTTAGATAGTTAGAAGGCTTTTAAATATAAGTAGAACATTCATGCAAGCACACATACATTCCACATTTTCTTTTCTTCAAAAATGTTTGTATCTTATACTTTGTGATTTGTACAAGCAAAATAAAAGGCTTAAAGAAGAAATACCTTTTGTATACATATATACAGTACATACATACATACATACACCATTATCAAATAATCAAATAATTTTTAGACACATACAAGAGTACACTAGAAGAAAGGATAAGGTTTGTACATTGTGTCTCAGCTTATGAGATGACCAATGAGCTTAAAATACTTCTTAAGAACTGTTTTATTCTCCTTGATACACTCCATAGAGTGAAAGAGGGCTAGGTTTCAGTATTCAGGATTTCAGCTGAAGTGCAATTCAATTGAAAATAAGTTCAGTTGATTGTACAACATGGCTGATGTTAATATTTCTCCCTGCCTTAGTGGATCATTATCAGGACACTTAGACAGTAAGAAATGTGTGCTTAAAATGAAAGAGTTTTGGTTTTTTTTACTAGGAGAGTAAGGCAGATTCTACATCTCATTTCTCTTGGTGGTACTGTAGATGCAGAAAAGTGATAAATGTAGACCTAGAAATTTTTTCAACATGATGAATGGAAATTTTTCAATTTTAGTGGAAACCTTATTTTTACTCAGTGACATGCAGTGTGATGGGAGTCAAAATCTATAGGATGGCCAGTGTGACATTGCAATTTCAACCCCACCGCTTTTGTACACACATTGAAATTAATGCATGTATAAAAGGAATAGGGCATGGGTTCTACCCCTTTGCAGATTTTGATGCACACGTGAGTACACACACATACAAATGCACCATACCTTTCTGGCCTTGGAAACACGGAAGTGTGAAGAGTTTGTAAAGCAAACTGCAAACCTTGACTTCATATCTGTTCTGCTTACATCCCTCAGATGCTTTAGTATGTTTCCTCAGCCTGTCATTCTTTTTCATGCAGCCAGCAAATAATATTAAAAGGTTCTTTAGTGTTTCTCAGAAACAATCATGACAAATGGAATACAGGGTAAAGCCCCACTTGAAATTTAAGAGATAAATGTAAAAATGTATGTTTCGATTGGAAAACAAATCAAATCAGAAGTGAAATCCAGCCAGTTCTCACCTGTTCTAAAGAACTGGTTATTAGAAGAAATCTCCTTTTGGTTTTCTTTCCCAGATTAACTTTACAGGGTTAATCCTGTAAATAAGGCAGTTGTTTCTAGCCTAATCTTTATTGCCTTGCTCACAGA
>JAEANM010013204.1:0-14501 GCA_017656035.1 Myanophis thanlyinensis | reverse complement strand
TGGCACTGTGAGTCTGTTGTATCAAGTCTAGTCGTGGTGTTATGTGGCATTTAGAAGTCTGATGGCCCATGGATAGACACTATTTTTCAACCTGTTTGTCTATATCTGTATTTGTCTATATCTCTTGCCCGATGGTAGCAGTATGAAGAAGTGCTGTCCTGGGTGAGAGTCATCCCTGAGGATTTTTCTCACTCTGTTGAGACAGCGGGATCTGGTGATTTCCTTCAGTGGGTTATGGGGCAGCCCATGATTTTTTGTGCTGTGCTCATTACCCTCTGTAGCACCTTCTTGTCTGCGGATGTTAAGCCAGTGCACCATACTATGACACAGTATGTGAGGACACTTTATATTGTTGATTGGTAGAAGGATGTCCTCAGCCACTGTGCCACCTGGTTTTTCCATAAGACTCTTAGGAAATAGAGTCTCAAATGGGCCTTCCTGACCACCTGGGACGTGTTACTTTCCAGGTGAGGTCCTGGCTGAGGTGCACTCCCAGGGATTTGAAGGAGGAAACTCTCTCCATGCTGCCCCCCCTTGATATAGATTGGGGAAGGTTTCTATCTCTGTTTCTGGAAGTCCAACACCATCTCCTAATCATCTTCGTTGCTCTTCTCTGCACTCTTTCTAGAGTCTCAACATCTTTTTTACATCGTGGCGACTAAAACTGGATGCAGTATTCCAAGTGTGGCATTACCAAGGTATTATAAAGTGGTATTAACACTTCACAGTGGTATTAACACTTCACAAAGTTTCCCAAGAAAAGATTGCTAGAAAATTTCTGCTTCAATAATTTGCAGAAACTATTCACTTCATTTTTTTTTTGTTCACACATTTGTTGCAGAATTTCAGAAATTTGTGCCCAGATATACTAATACAACAATTTGGGAACAATAGCTGAAATTCAATTAAGAAACCTTATAATTTAATGTGCTTTCAAACAGCACATGAGCAACTATATCCACTTTTTAGCATATGATATGCATTTCTTCATACTAAACATGGGCTTTATCAAAAAAGAATTCCTAGATGCATGCCACTTGGGTGAAATCAATGGTAAGCACTTAAATTTATTTATCAGTAAAGGTTATTTTTATCCCATTACAAAGAACTGCTGACATATTTCTCACTCACATTGGAAATAGAAAACCAACTTGGGCCATTGGAAAACTACAATCCTTTAAGCTAATTCTCTTCAGTGCTGTAATTAACAGCACAAATGTGCTACATTAGAAGAGTCTGTAAATATGGTTTTTTTTTTAAAAAAAATACATTATACTATTTTTGATTGGGTTTTTTGTACATCCCAGACATAACAATTGTTGATAAGAGAGACAAAAAAGACTGATAGTGGAAGTACTCGGAGAGAGAAGTACTTGGAGACTACTTGGAGACAGAAGTAGAAGAAGAGGAAGAACTGATAAAAATCACAAAATATAAAGATTTGCAAATAGAAATAGCATGATTGTGGCAAAAGAAAGCAAAGATAGTACTAATAGCAATCAGTGACATGGGTGCAATCCCAAAATGTCTGGAGTACCACTTGAACACCACTGACATTGACAAAATCACCATCAATCAACTGCAAAAGGCAGCTTTACTTGAAATAGCTTACATCGTGTGTCAATACTTCTAAAACCATCAAACAACAGTATCCACCTACCTCAGGTCCTTGGGAAGAACTCAAGAGATTGATATAAATGTCAAATCCAGTGAACATTTAGCTAACTATGCAACCAACAATAATAACCTGCTTTTGGTGCAAACTGATTATCCAATCCTGGGTAATACTGTCTTCACCATTAGCTACTTCACCTTCAGGACTAGTAACTAGTGTGGAGCTCCCAGTCAACCTTCCATCATTTATTGACCACCTATTGACCTCTGGGCCTCCTTCTGATCCTCTGCTATTTATTGATCCCTTGGATAAGTCCAACTGACTTTTGTGTCAGTATTGATCACGATGGGGAATTCTGTGCTGCAATGTAGTACACGGTCGGTTAAATAGTACTTACTGATCAAGGTACAGAAATTTTTCTTCAACTTTGGCAATAAAATGCAAGAGTTAACACAATAATACATTATCTTTGACTATCAATTTGCAAAATATCCTGGCTAGGCAATCACCAAGCTTAGCCTAACATAAAGATCATTCCCAGAATAAGAATGTAATGAAAAGCACAATTCTACTCAGATGTATTTAGATTTGAATTGAATAGTACTCCCAGACTTCAAACTTTCAGTTTATTTTCCAGTACCATAAAAAGCAATTTCCAGAAAAATAGATCTGATTATTCAGTATTGTGTTTATAAATCTTCTTCTAAGTAACAATGACAAAAGCTGCAATCTATGCACTCTTGAATTGAAGCCCACTGATTCCTATAGTGGAGTTACTCCTGAGTAAACCAGAACAGAGAGTCTGGCTTTACTTATGCAACCATAAGTAAATGGGAATTAGATTATAATGACTAAATAGAAATAATGCACAAGGCTCTAATTTCAGAAAAACAGCTTTAATTTAAATGGGGTTTATGTTGATCAGAAGCTAATGTTTAAGATTATCTGAATGAGCCAATACAGTAGTATCCCCTCTGCATAGGGATCATAAGTGGAGACAGGAAATCCATTACTTTTCCTGGCACCTGAATTTCAGTATCAGGGAGTGGGCTAAGAGCTTTGTAGAGTTTGAAAACTGATCTTGGCACCTACTGTCATGTTCTTTCACTACTGCATTCCCAACCAGCAACTCCATAGCATTAAGTTCCAATGTTGAATATTTATTGTGGACTCTTCCCACAATAGTTTATATTTAAAGGATAGCCTATTGAACAATTGTGCACATGTACATTTATTGTAGTGCATATTTGTTGTTTGTAATATTGCAAATATTTTCCCAAATGCAGGTCACAGAGTGTGAATTTGGAGCAAGAAGTGTGAATTTTCTATGTTTGCTTCAAAAAGCAAGCTGAAAGCATTTTGCTCCTATTCTTATTGACTATGCAAGCTAAAAAACTAAAAAAGAGAAGACTAAATGCTAATCAATGGAGGAATGGTTGGTGTAGATTAACAGAATTTTCAGAAATCGCAAAACTGATTTGTTTGATTAGGTAAAAGACAATAATCACATTCATTGGTGATGGGAAACTCTTTATGGACCTTCTGCTGAAAATGGGAAAAAAATGAACTTGTGATTTATGGGTTTGATGACTAGAAAGGATAAAGAAAGAAGGGATGTTCTGATATAACCTTAAAGGGATAAAATATGAATATTTATAAAGGCAATAAAAAAGATTGGAAGCCACTTCTGAATATCTTTTTTTGTTTCTATCTTTTCTTGTATCTCTTTCTATTATCGCTTTTATACTTTTTACAATTTGTATTGTTATTACTTTGCAAAACATTTCAAAAAAATTTTTTCCCAAAAAAGGAACATTAGACTTCTGTGAGATTCACAAATGAATGGAATGCAGAATAGAATATACAATAACAAAGTTGGAAAGGATCTTGGAAATCTGTTTGACCCCCTGCTCAGAAGATCTTACACCATTCTGGACCAATGACTACCCAATCTCTTCTTAAAAACCTCCAGTAATGGAGCACTCACAACTGCTGGATATAATAAGCCACACCACTGATTAACTGTTCTCACTGTCAGGAAATTTCTCCTTGGTTCTAGGTTGGTTCTCTCTTTGATAAGTTCCTGCAATCATTCATCATGTGCCTTAGCCTCCAGCCCTCTAACCATCTTTGGTGCTTTTCTCTGCATCTTTTCTAGAGTCTCAATATCTTTTTTGTATTGTGGTGACTAAAACTGGATCCAGTATTTCAAAATGTGGTCTTACCAAAGCAGTATAAAGTGATACTAACACTTCATGTGACCTTGACACTGTTCTTCTATTGATACAACCTAGGGCTGCATTGGCTTTTATGGCAACTACAGCACACATCTGGCTCATATTTAAGTGCTTTTACATATGTATGCATTAAACATTTATTATTTCTAGGCATACATATAGAAAAAACAATTGTTTGTGCACTTTTGAGTCAGTATTGACTTCTGGCAGGTACCAGTAGTTTCTTGGCAAGTTTATTTGGAAGTAGTTTGTCATTGCCTCTTTCCAATGGCTGAGAGAAGATAATTGCCCAACTGGCTTTGTTCTAAGGTGAGACTAGAATTCATGGTCTCCTAGTTTCTATCCTGGTGCCTTAATCATTGTACCAAAGCACCTCTCTATGAAAACAATTACATTAATTCAAATAGTAATAAAACAAATGCCATATGCATTTTATATAGTAGAAGAATATAGATAGGTGACCTTGAATGCCTGCTCCATCTGCTGTGCTCTGAGACCAAATTTAATGCACCCCTCTATTTAATATTCTTTAATTCTGAATTACACATCGCAGATGGTGTTTTGGGAAACAGAACAAAATTCTCCAAAATTGTATCCTTCAAATATAAAGGACTTGTGGTTCTATAATTTAATCTGTAAATTATAGAAGATGAAGCAATTCATATGGATGACACCAAATTGTGAAAGGCTGAACAATAGGGAAAAGGGTACCTTTTGAAAGAGAGCTAAAGACATTTTCAAACAGAGGGGAGATCTTTTACAAGTAGGACATATACAGTGGTATCCATACAAGAGGTCAAAGTGGGTAAGATGGCAGATGTGATGGATTTGGATATAGATTTTGCCATATCTGCCACGCTGCCTATTTTGATCCATCTCCAAGGACGCGTGACCACTCTACAGCAAGTCTATCAAACAGGCTAGAAAGAAAGAGATTATTTAAAGCCTACTAAGTAATAATTCTAGTAAGTATAAATATATAAAATAAAACAAACTTGGGAGTTCACCCCAATTGTTCAATAAAGATGAATATTTATTAGTATAATTTTTACAAGGCACTTGTAAACGTTTTGTTTAATCCTTTATTCTTATCCTAAGCCCCTCTTCGTGGTAGCTTTTGTTCCTTCCATACAATTTTCTAACCAAATGGCTCCATCAACACTGAATTCATGGTATTCCAAATTCAGCTTTGGAAGGAATGAATGACCCTTGGTCATGTTCAGTATTTGTCTTTTCCTGACAACTACATATTGAAATGTTTTCAGTTATAGCAGACAGCAGAAAAATACAAATAATTTAAAGAATCACAAACCGTAGCCCTGAAAACCTGAAAGCAATTATGAAACTATGAGAAACTATAAGTGAAACTATGAATTAATTTGTAGTTCAAATTTGGCGGGGGAGGGGAAAAATGACAATGATTTATTCAAATAACAATCCCCCCAAATTTAGGGCTTTTAAGATCCACTGACTTAAGTACAAGTAAAAAAATTAAGAACACGATGAAAAATCTCTTCCTCCTAAATCATTTGGTCTTTTCAAATGTTAAATATTTCATACTCATCTTACACAGAAGTACACTTAATTAAAAAAAAATCTTTCAAGCCACATTGTCTCTCTGCTTAGTCAATAGACTTTTTAAAAAAAATTATATTACATATTATGATTTGATTTGATTTGATATGATATGATATATCATGGTCTGGCATAGTGGTATATGATATGATGTCCCTGTCAAGACCTATACAGCTGGATAAGATCAGCGAAGCAAAAGCTGCAGAGTTTCAAGAAGGTATCTTTAATACTAGTAGAGACTAAATACAGAATCTTGGAAAGCATAAGAGGAATTTCCCAACTTCTTTTATAGAGAGTTACTGTAATTAAGATAAATAACTTGGGTCTTCTCAGATTTCCCTCCCCCTGGGCTAAATGTTTATGGAAGAGGCTGCCTGCTGTCTTTTGGATTATTTATGTCTGTGTTGTCCTCCATTCCTTACCCAACAACCCCATCTGCCTCTCTCGCCTCTTAAACTGAGGAGAATCTCAGATACTTTCTCTGGCACCCAGTGAACTTCCTTGCCCCTCTGTTTTTGCCCAGGACAGCTGGCATGCTGGAATTTAAAGCTCTTCTTTCTACTGATTTTGACTTTTCTTCTTCTATAAACTTTATTGTCCTAATACGGAGCATTCAGTGAGCATTCAGCATTCAGTGAGCAGTACTGTTGTAAACTGAAGCATTACTAACATGGGTTATGAAAAAAAACAAACCTAACCCTATAAAACTTTCAGTTAGATAAGAATGGAGAAAAATGAAAAAGCATCCTTGAGAGGGTGCGAACAGCAGGGATCTGGTTGCCTTGCACTGAATAGTACAAATATGCTGGCACTTAGTCCTTGTGGAAACCAATAGGAAGACTGAGTTTCAGAAATCAGACTCAGACTTACTCAGTCTCAGGGACATGTCCTTTGTGGCTAAACAAGACCTTCCATGGACATTTTGTGGAAGTGCATGTAATAGTTGTTCAAATCCAGGATGTGTCAGGGAATTGGAACATTTAAGAAACACCTAGCCTAATATATTTCTAGACTTCTAACTTCTTTTTGAATAAGGCTATTTTAGACTATATGGTAGTGTGCCAATTACATAAATTGAGCATGCTAAGATGAAGCTTCTCATCTAGATTTTTTTTTCTTGACATGCTGGTTTTGATTATACAGAGAAGTTCATTTTTATGAATAGTTTTTTAACATCAAACAGCAGAACAGTCCTTAATAGAGTGCTGTTGTTAGCAATTCATTTTACATTTCAACATGCATTAATTAGATTTTTTTTCCAACTGGCATCATGCACTCTCCTGTTCACAATGAAATTATTCTGAGACAACAGCTTGGATAATTAATAATAAAGATCTGCAAGAATAAGGCCACCCTAATAAAGACAAATGGATGGTGCTACACCCTGAGGGATTAGATCAAAGCAGGAAGATGGAGGCAGAACATGCAATGACTGAGCTACTAAAGATATGGACAAACCACAATCCAAATTGCCCTTGCGGACCGCTGATTAGAAAGAAACTCCTAATGAGTTAAGTTCTGCTTGCACATTTTTCCCCCATGTAGTTAGTGCTACTTGCACCATGAAAAGTAATGGTAAAGTAGAACAATAGGTGGGTGTGTTGAAGATAGCATATAAAGAAGGAAATTTTAAATTTCTTTACCATTCAATGAGATTGGGAAAAGAATGGAAATGTACATGCAAATATATAATACAAAGAATAATAGAGTTGGGCGGGACCTTGGAGGTCTTCTAGTCCAACCCCCTGCTTGAGTAGGAAACTCTATACCATTTCAGACAAATAGTTATCCAATCTTTTTTTAAAACTTTCAACGTTAGAGTATTTACAACTTCTGGAGGTAAGTTGTTTCACTGATTAATTGTTCTAACTGTCAGGAAATTTCTCCTTAGTTCTAAAGTTGCTTCTCTCCATGATTAGTTTCCACCCATTGCTTCTTGTCCTATCTCGGGTGCTTTAGAGAATAGCATGACTCCCTCTTTTTTGTGGCAGCTCCAGAGATATTGGAACACTGCTATCATGTCAACTCTAGTCCTTTTCATCAAACTAGACATACCCAGTTCCAGCAATTGTTCTTTGTATGTTTTAGCCTCCAGTCCCCTGTTGGATATAGGGAATGTATATGAGCCAATGTGTTGTAGTGGTTAAGGCACCATACTAGAAATCAGGAGATAGTGAATTCTAGTCCCACTTTAGGTGTGAAAGCCAGCTGGGTATCTCTCTCTTTCTCTCTCTCTCAGTCCAACTCACCTCATCGGGTTGCAGTGGGAAAAAATAGGAGAACGAAGGGGTATTAGATATGTTTCCTGTCATGAGATGTTTATAAAGTAATAAAGGTGGGATGAAATCTAATAAATAAATAAAAATAAATGTGTGGGGCATATATTTGCTAATATGTACACTCGTGGCTATCTGCCCATTACCTACTGTTGCATGTACCTCTTAGTAAATTCTGCATTACTTGTCTAATCAGTAGGAATGTTAAAATGTCTATTAAGTATCTGATAAATAAGTGTTTTTCCAGTGAGACCTATCTATCAGGGCAACCTGGTCTACCCAAATATGGGATGGAGCATACTGCTTCCGCGTTCACAACAAACAATTTGTCTGTGTGTTAAATTCAAATTTATGGAGAAAGAAATAGTTTGTCATGGAAGCAGCTACCTGGAAAGGCCCCTGGATTGGGTCTGAAAGGTGAAAGCGGAAGCAGTACTCCATCCCATATTTTGGGTAGACCAGGTTGCCCTTATAGACCAGTCTCACCGGAAAAACACTTAATTCCTCCCCTCCGTACAGCCAACAAAGGGAAGACAGCCTGTGGCCTAGAGGTGAATACATCTGCCTAATATGCAAGCAGCCTGGGTTCAAATTCCAGAAGGGTATGACTAGCTGAACAGCTTGAATAACTATATTAGTTATTTCTTTGTTGGTAAATTTAAATTTATCTGATAAATTCTTTACTGGGATGCTTTATTATGAAAACATTACTCTGCCTTCATTTTATTAACTTACAAACAGAATGTTTAAAATGTTTACCTTGCCATGTGATAAATGATTTACATTTATAAAAATCAGGATTATGCTCAAGGGACATAGACAATAATCTGTGATAGCTAGCAATATTTTTGCTTCCAAATGTCTGGGACCAACAAGACCTACAACAGAGAATGCTTAAAACTGTATCTAACACTGCTATAAGATCATTGCCATTACTTTTACACTTTGAAAGTATGTCAACCATGCAAACAAATAAAACAAAGAATGATATAGTATTATCTGGCAGCTGGGGGAAAAATGAAGATTAGTGAAATAATATAAAGTGGAAAACTGGAATGATATGTATATATACTGTGTGTATATATATCTGTGTGATTGCAACAAAATAATCCAAGCTATAGACTATTTCTCTGTGCAACAAAGTGAAATTCTGTGACTTTGCTTGGTATTTTGCCTAAATAAGGATTGTCAATTATAGACTTATGACTACAGAGGTAAACAAAAGATGCTTCCTCCTCCTTTTGTAACGGAGAGTTGGCAACAGTTTACTGTGAATATTCCAACTGTGTCATATTGCGCTATTGACGTAGGTTAACTAAATCCACTGCTACTCATGCTGGAGGCATGAAACATGTACGAAGTGAAGCTTAATAGAATGCATTTTACTATATCTTGTTAATAATATTATATATGTCATGCACCAACTACTTTTAACTATTTCAACAAAACTGTATGAATTCATTATGGATTAGTAGAACCACTGGACTTATCTAAACTATATCAAATTGTGACCAATCTCTTAAGGAAAATATAGAAAAATCCTGATTCAAAGAAAAAATTGACAGTCTAAAATACCTATAACGCACCATTCATTTTATCAGAACAATAAGAAATAGCAAGATATTATGTACTTGAATTGTTTCTTTGCTCGTGTTTCTATGCATGCAACAATAAGGGTAGATATAAGTAAAAGTGGCAGGATGTCAAAGCATCTAGAAATAGACATGCCTACAAGGCATAGATAAAAGTGAATTTGTCTTTCCTGGATTAACATCCTAAAAAGTCCTATAATTTACAGAACTACAACAAAAAATTGCTGGCTGACAACAGCACTCTATGGATTTATTTAAAACCAGGTTCTAGTTTGATTCTTCTGGCTTTATTGTGTTATATAACTCACGTATATTAGATTGCAACCTTAAGGAGGACTGAATATTAAACAACATTGCTGTATTTCCAAATGTTCAAAGTTCCTCACATGTGTTTTGTGACTCTATTTGATAAATGCTTCCCCATTTAACAGACATGAGGTAGAACACTATACATAAGGAGGGGGTAACTTGCCAATGGCCATCTAATCAGTTCATGCCAGAGCTGCGATTAATCTAAGGACCACATTGGCATGATCTGATCTCTGGACTAATGAAATAATCTTTTCATGCATGCTTAAATCATAAGTGATACTAAATTTAGTTTAGTACCAAATAAGTAGGAATATTGATTGCAGATGCACAAAATTGTACTATTAACACAATATTACAACAGCATTTATAACACTATTAATGTAGGGCTCTTCAAAAAGATGATTTATTTTAAAACTAGCAGAGTAGATAACGTAAATTCTTACCCCTCATAAACCACAAGATCTGTTATCTTTCAATCTATTAAAATGCACACAGAGTATGAACAAAGATTGCAAAATACACATTCTTTAAAATAATGGTCCTCCCATCCCTCCGTTCAAATTACATCTCTGTAAGTTTTTCAAACAGCAGCAAACATCCATGAAAATAATAAGTCGGTGCAACACACATCCGTGTTCCATAGAGCAAGGCAAGGATTGTTTCCAGTATTGGCTTACCTATTCCTCCAAATCTTTCCGATCAGCAGGCATAATTTATTAACACATCACACAATAGAATGCAAATTAATTGTAGATACAGAGCTAGGATTAGTAAAGGGAGGGGGAACCACATTACCAGGTTGCATCGGAGGTTCTTAAGGAGCTGGTGGAACGGGATCTCGGCTTCATTATAATACTCATCGTGCAAATAACAAGCCAGGCACTTCTTAGCAGTGGCACTTCAATTCTTTTCACACTTCTTCCATCCCATACTTTCTATTTGCCAAGGAAATCGAAAGGAGAAGCTTCCGAGGAAACATATTCCAAGTGAGAGCCCAGGATCTTCGAGATGATTTCTAAAGTATTCTTTGAAGCTCTTTGCTCATTCCTCTGCATTTATGCCAGGACTGTTTAGAAGTGACAGTGCTGTTCTGCCTTGCACTGATGGGGGAGGAACTGTGCTTTGAGTCAATTCTCCATCTAAGTCACATGGGAAGCAAAGCAGCCGAAAGAGCCTTGATTGTCTTTCTTTTTATAAAAAAATAAATAAATTCCTCCTCTCGCAATCCCATAATAACAGGTTTAAAGGTCAGGCACTTTCTAAAATTGTTGATAAATGGTAAAAGGAGAAAATGAAGATGAGACATTGGGTGTAGCAGGGAGCTTGCAGGAAATCTTCACTTTCAGAAGTGTGAGGGTTAAATGGAAGCCCAACAGACCAGACTCCTTATTTTGACAAGAGGATTATCTGATATTTATGACCCCTTGTTTCGATATAGAAGGATTATTTGAGATTCCTCTCTTTCCTGCTTGTTGGCTCGCTCACTTTTCACACAGCTCTTAGAAAGTGAATCCAGTTGTTTCGTCACAGGCATACATAAACACTGACCGCTTGAGAGCTAAGTAACATCTGTTTGATAGAACACCTTAAGATACTATAGGGAAGTTTGAGCAAAATAATAAGCAGAGGGAGGAGTTTGCTGCTACTCTCTTATTCCCGTGCAAATACATGAATTTATCATTACTTTCAGAATGAGCAATCTTATAGTATGTTGAAGTATGTTACTTTTGACTTTAGAAGTACATTCTGCTTAATTCAATGTGACGTGAAGCCAAGAAAAATGTGCATACAGAATTGCAGGCAACATCTACAATTTAACATTTCCAAACAGCTATCAAGTTCAGTGAACTTTATCATATCAGCTTCTTGCCTAATAATAAAAAGCTCCCCTGAAAGTATCTGATTTAAAATACATTCAGTTTGTGAAAGAGGCATTTTAATGGCTGTACCGAAATTATTTATAGTGATTTATGTAACTAGACAGATATTTTTAAATTCAGTGGCACAGATCTGATTTTGTAATTTGCTTTTCAAATGGAGGAGAAACTATGCCCCAAACAAGTGATTACATGCAGAGAAACTATTCCTTCATGCAATAGTTCAAGAACAGTAGATTACGCCTTGCAAAGAATTCAGAAGACAGCAGCTTTGGAAATGAAACTAATTCCAGCGATCTTATTCTGCTCTTACATTATTCCAGAGATCTTAAAATATAAAACAAGATATATAGAGAATGAGATTTTCATGGCTTCCTAGACAGACACCTATTAATAACCAGCTGGCATCAACCAATGTTTATTTATTGTTTTCCAAAACATGCAGTGTAATTTGTGCCCACACTTCATTGACAGCGATAATCTGTTGGCCCTCCAGATCTACACCAGTCATCTGTATGCAAATTGTTCCATAACAACACAAAGAATTTCAATGAGGGATCAGCCCACACATTCCCTTCATCATCCTTCCAAGCTTTTATTTCATGTCTTCATTGGCAAATGCCGAGATATTTTAAAGGGGATCCTTGTTTGTTACTTAAAGCCCTGGATTTCAGTCATTTTTGTACACTAAATATCACCATCATTCTATCAAAGGAACACAACTTGTCAGAAAACCATTTCTTCCCCCAGACCCTTACACAGGTAGTCCTTGACTTATGACCACAATTGAGCCCAAAATTTATGTTGCTAAGGTAATTCACAGCTAAGTGAATTTTCCCCCATTTTACGGCCTTTCCTGCCATACCTTAGTTGCACGGTTATTAAGTGAATCTGGTTTTCCCATTCACTTTGCTTGTCAAAAGGTCGCAAAATGTGATTGTGTGACCCCAGGACACTGTAATCATCATAAATATGAACCATGTGGGGGTGCTGCAAGGGTCATAAGGGTGAAAAAGATCATAAGTCATTTTTTCAGTGATGTTGTAACTTTGAACAGTCATTAAATGAACTGCTATATAAATTGAGGACTACCTGTATTGCTATGAGCATTCTCCTATTATAATTACCAGTCATGGTAAATTTTAAAGTTCACAGAAAGTAGCAGCATCCTCTATGTATCTGTATGTATGTATCTATGTACCTCCAGCATCTGGAGCCTCTGGGCAGCTTTGCTCTTTTGGGGTACCTTGCCTTTCCCCCCAATATTCTTATTTTCTGAAGTGTTGGATTGGAGTAAGAGATGTTTTACTCCAATCTTAGAGTCTTGCTGTGTAGCACTGGTGTGCATAGTACCACTTGACAAATACTGAGGTTACAATCTGCAAGTGAGCAAGTTAGTCAAACAGCCTTAAAAATATAATGCGCAGCAAATGCATTAATATCTGCCAACATTCATATTTTTAAAGTTTAAAAAAATGCTGAAAGAGGATTGCTTAAACCTTTCCCCACAATCCATTTTCTTTATCAAAAATATCATCCCTGGTTGTTTTTCTGATCAAAAGTAACCTCTCAAGCTGCAGGGGAAAATACATTAGTTTCCTTACATATATTTTTCTGTATTCAGGCTATGAAAATACAGGATAAAGAAATGATATTACTCCAGTCACATTCTTTGCCACTAACTGCTGCATTTTAGTTTGTCATTTTAACTAAATAAGATCACTTATTTATCTATCATCTAGCACAGGGGTGTCAAACTGGCAGCCCGTGGGCCGGATGCATCACACGCAGGCCACACACACCCCAGATCCACAAAGGGAAAAAATGCCGCGATACAATATGTCACATGACGGCAACGTGATGCAGAGAGTTTGACACTGTGATCTAGTATAGCTTGGCCCTAAATATATGGAAAGCTGACAGCCCAGGTTCAAGATCTGAGGGCTCCATGACAGGATGAGCTCCTGTTACTTGCCCAGTTCTCTGCCCGCCTAGCAATTTGAAAGCAAGTAGATAAATAGATATCACTTCGGTGGGAAAGTAACAGCATTCTGTGTGCCCCAGCTTATAGTCATGCCAGGCACATTACCATAGAAATATCTTCGTACAATGCTGGCTCCCTCAGGTAAGAAATGGAGATAAGCATCACATCCTAGAGTAGGACACAACTGGATAGGAGAAATCTTTACCTTTATTATGCAGATGAATATTTATAAGCAGTGTCAAATATTGCAGTACAATCATTTGTGGAATCTTATTTTTCAGATTCATACAATATAGAGTAGAATGTGGTTGAAAGTGAACGATGTATATAGTCTCCCAATAAATGCCAGTATGCAATTCCCAACATTTTTCACTGTTATCTATGAGACTTATAGCCGTTTGACTTCAGTAAAATTTGGAGAGCTATGCATTGCCCATCCCTGGAATCCAATATAATTCATATTACACCTTATTGAATAAATAATAGCATTTGGATAGCCAATGCATTATCTTAATTAATATTTGTAAAACAGGTCCATGGGGACAACACTACTGTTAAATAATGTGGCTTACATATTCAAAAAAGATGTAAATGGCCATGATGGGTACGTAAAATTATGCATGGTTTAGATTTGTGTGTGCATTGCATGTCCATGTGAGTGTGTGTGTCCGCACGCGCGCACGCTTGTACATGTATGTGTGTAAGCAGAAAAGTTGGATTGACTTTTTTCCTGAATTTATCCACTAGAAAGAGAATTTATCAAATAATTTTAAGGTGATAGAAGGTGTTTTCGGGGTCAGCATGTGGATTATCTGCAGCAGATTACCAAATTCCAGACAGCCAATTGTTTTAGCAAACCAAATTTCAAAGGATTCTCTTGCCTTAACTTAAATTATTATTTAATTATTATTATTATTTATTAAATTTATATACCGCCCCCTCTCCCCAAGGACTCAGGGTGGTGTACAGCCATAAAAAGAAGCACAATATACAATTAAAATCAATTAAAATAATTAGATAAGGCCAATCATTT
>JAEANM010013203.1:0-14501 GCA_017656035.1 Myanophis thanlyinensis | reverse complement strand
TGCGTAAGCATTTCACTGCATATTGTACCATGTATGATTGTGCATGTGACAAATAAAATTTGAATTTGAATTTGAAGATCTTCCTTTGGAAGACCTGAAAGGTGTAGACAGAAGCATCTGTTACTATAGGAACACAACATAAATAACAAGCATTTAATCCATTAAAATCCCCACCCAACTCTAAGTCTTTATTGAATTCATAAGATTTTCAAAAGCAGATATTTTTGAGATAGCTTGAAAAGTTTGTGTGCCTAAGCACAAAAAGGAACCAAACTAATCTCTATTCAAATCTGTGTACCTATCACAATGATTGTATTCTCTTAACTGTTTTTGTTTTTCTCCTATCTTATCCACAGCTATGCCTTTCTATAGAAGCTACCATAGCAGGTTTTTAACTCTCATATTCAAGACCACAAGCAAGATCTTATTTGCTTATAGTGTGCTATACCAGCGCATAAACATTTACTTGCTCTCTGTTTCCATATCAGTCTACCTTAACCTGAATGCCTCCCAGAAGTGCATACTTCAAATCCCAAACTTTAAGCAATGATTGTGCTGGCTTGGGAATCGTCTAAATGTGACAAAGTTGCTCAAACTATCATTTTCTCATATTTGGGTTTCAGTCAGCAAATATTTTTGATACCCAAAGATATTTTATTTTGTCAACATTTTATTGCATTTTTCTTTCTTTGGCAGCAGTGCTGTTAATATACAAAGGAAGGCTTAATGTTTTTCAGCAGATAAAACAAGTTCTTTTGCTTTTTGCAGATGTTAGTTTCCTTAGAATGTATCCTTATAATGCCTTAGCCCATTGAAAGTATTTGACGATCCGGATGGAGGATCTATGTTCTGAACTCTGTCAGAGATTTGGAATATCTATTCTAGAATACATATGTAACAAAACTGGAAGTATTTTTTCATGAGGCATTCTCACATAAGCATAGCCAAGAATGGACTTAGGTTAGAATTAAACATCCAAGGCCATGTCAGATATAAAAAAGCATTGCGAGCAGATTAAGAACTATTCTTCTCCATTTACAAATTGTGATCCAAATTGAACATTCAGAGGTGCTGAATGTGCAGTTTGGAAAGGGAAATGGAGAGGTCTTTCTTTCCACGAAAGTGGGATTTTGATAGTATGTGAAAGAAAATCTATTGCATTGAGTTCCATGTACAGTATCCATATATGAATATACAATATGTTATTAGTTGTCAAAACATTCCTGAAGGTTTTGGAAATGGTCATGGCTAGCTATGTATTATAATTACTCACAGACAACATTATTACCAGGTTTTATCTGAGGAAGTGAAGAAGAGGCATTTGATATTATGTGGTTTATCTTAAAAATATCTATAGAAATAGATTTAATTATTATTTAGTTAGAAAGAGCCAAGACAGATATCCACGAATAGCATTTTCTTCAAAGAGGTTTCATTACTTAGTCTCTGATGTAGTCCAGTAATCTATGTTTGCCAGACAAGCTGAACAACATGGTTAAGGTTGATACATCTTTGAAATGGGCAATATTTTATTTTTCTCTTCTGTTTCTCATGTTTTTTGTGAGTATAGTTTACTATTCACTGTTTATTTGATGAAGAGGCTACATTCCTTATCTACAACAATAGCTTAGGGTATTGCGAAGTTTTCCTGACCTGCTTCTGAGTTGCCATAGGCAGAGGGATGGGAAGTCACGCCTCACACAGCTGCACTGAGGAATTCACACCTCAGTCAAAACAAAACACATCCTAGCCACCCAAAGTCATGGAGACCCGCAATGGCCACAGGGAGTGACTCTTACGACCCACAAAATCATTTCGTTTGGGAATGTGATTGGTGACATACCTTGGAGGGAGGTGGCAGCAGGGTCAGAGGCAAGGCGTGAACTGGATGAAGTCAGAGCTGGCTTCACTTAGTTTGTGCTGACATAACGCTCCTAATAAATTGAGTCCAAGGCTGCCGCCAGTTGTTCCCCTGCACCACAAGCAAACTGCCAAGGCGGGGTGAACCCACTCCTCATGAACTAGAGCTGATGGAGACTGCCAAGCCCACCAGGTACAGGCAGAGGGGGCACAACAACATGATGGAGTGGCAGTGTTGAATGAGCTGCCCCAATTTAGGAGGAAGTTCGATGGGGACCCAGATCAACTAGCTCTATTCCTTGACTCTGGTGCATCTAGATCATTATGGGCACCTCTACCATCATATAGAGCCATGGTGAATGCCATTGCCATGGGATTAGAGGGAACAGCACATTAATGGCTAGCAGCCTTCCATAAGAGGAGAGCCCCCCAACTGCAGGACGTTGATGAATTCCTGCAAGAGTTAGAAATCAGATTCAAGGAGGTGGAAGAGGAGCAATATGCAAAGGATGAGATTTGGAATTTAAAACAGAGACCCATTAAAGAACACATCTGTGAGTTCAGAAGGATCATGGGAAAGCTACCACCCTGCTCGGAGAAGCTATTAATCCATTTTTTCAGAGAAAGTCTACATAAGCAAATTAGCTATCCACCATCTATTGGGACATTCCTAACTGACTCTCTGACTGGTTTCAAGTAGCCATAAAGATTGACAGTGGTTTGCGCGCCAATGACATATGGAGGCAGCTGGGTCCCAGAGAGAGAGAGGACAACCAGATTGGTGACCACCTGACCAACAGGATACCATGACACCCTAGCCGGCCCCAAGACCAACTCTCCCTCAAGGCCAGTTGAAATGCTACAGATGTGGTGATATAGGCCACTTTGCATTGGTTTGTGCAACTCCAGCTCTGAAACCCAAGCCAGACCCAGGGCGAGACCAGAATGAGGCCCCAGGCATTCCACCGACAAGTCCTGAAAAGCCCTCCAGGCTGTAGAGGTCCCTCCTTACTCAACTGTGGGAAGGGGAACTCCAATTGATGATGACCAATCACCAGAACCCTATGACAGTGACGATGAGGGAGAAAACAACCCGATGGTGAGTGAGCCTATATACCCTTTCATCTTCCTGATATGTTTCACAGCCCCAAAAACAGGAACTCGTGGCACTTTTGAAGCCTAATAGACTCAGGCTGCACTAGATGTTTGTTTAAGTTACCCACAGTTCTGAAATTAGGGATTAGAGCAAAAAAATTGGTCCACCCGATTAAGTTTGAGCAGATCGATGAGTCTCTATTGGGTGGAGCCCACGCCACCCGCCTAACCAAACCAGTGAGGTTAGAGCTAGTGGACCACTGGGAATTAATACAATTCATAATAGCTTCCAAAAGGACAGAGACAGTCCTACTGGGCTCTTCTGGCTAGACAAGTGAGGCCCGACTATAAGGCTGAGGATAGCAAGAGGCCCCCAGCCCCCTCCACACCAGGAAATGAAGGCATAGCCCACATAGGAAACTCCCTCCAGAACCGCACCAGAACAACTGGTGGCCATCTCTGAATAAAGCCCAGAGACTGAGCAGATCCCTGGAGAATACCAGGATCTCACTGAAGTGTTCAGTGAAACCGAGTGCGATACATTACCCCCCCCACACACACACACTGTGCAACAGATTGTGCCATCAAAATCATCCCTGGTGCCAATCTTCCCAAACTCCAACTGTATGCTATGGCATCCCGGGAGATGAAAGATATGCATGAATACATAAACAAAAATCTAGCAAAAGGACTCATTGAGCCGGCCAAGCCATGGGTCACAGCCCCGATCCTATTTAAAGAGAAAAAAGATGGACCTATGAGATTATGCATAGATTTCAGGGGGATCAACTGCATGTGCGTGCACAATCTATATCCCCTCCCTCTTATTAAGGACATGCTGTCCCATTTAGGTAAAGGCATGGTCTTCACTAAAATAGACCTCAGAGAAGCATATTACCAAGTCTGAATCAGGGAGGAAGACAAATGGAAAACACCCCCTAGGAAGCTTTCAATTCAAAGTAATGCCTTTCGGGTTGCAGAGAGTTGTAGTGGTGTTTATGCAGTTAATAAACAAATTGCTGCATGAGCACCTCTATAAGGGGGTCCTTGTCTACCTGGATGACATCCTCAGCTTTACTGAGACCATAGAGAATCACATATCCCTAGTCCGCTAGGTGCCTGAAATGTTTTTGGCACCAAACTTATATGTCAAGCTGTTAAAATGCGAATTTCATTGCTTGCGGCTAGACTACCTAGGTTACTGAGTATCAAGCGAAGGGATAGAAATGGACCCAGCCAAAATACAAGCCACCCTAGAGCGGCAGTCCCCTCACGCCCACAGACAGTTACAAAGTTTTCTGGGATTTGCAAACTTTTACAGGCATTCTGTATTCATCCTCTCCTTTGCGAAAACTGCCAAACCAATGACAGACCTCCCACAAACAGGGAGCCCAGGGATGAAGCCCTGCCTGGGGCAACCCCTGTAATGGGATCTAACTTGCCAAGAAGCATTTAAAACACTAAAGAGATTTTTTGCAAAACATCCTGACCCCGAACAACCTGTTGTCATCCAAGCAGATGCCAGTGATGTGGCAGTGGGAGCCATTTTACTCCAAACAAATTTCCAGGCAAACTACAACCTTGTGCCTATAGCTCCTGAAAGTTCACTGACATGGAAAGGCAATGGGCAGTGTGGGAAATGGAGGCTTTTGCAGTAAGATGGGCATTACTAACTTGGCACCATATTTTGCAAGGGGGGGGGAGAAACCGTTTGAAATCTGGAGTGAGCGTAAGAATCTGGAGGCCCTTAGGATCCCGTGGAAACTATTACCCAAACAAATCTGCTGGGTTCAATACTTCAACCGATTCAACTTCGTGCTAAAACACATCCCAGGAGGGAGAAATTTCCTAGGTCATTTCCATGGAAACCCACAACAGCTGGAGGAAGTGACTTCTACAACCCAAGAAATTGTTTCATTGGGGAATGTGACTGGTGACACACCTTAGGGGGAGGGGGCAACAGGGTCAGAGGCAAGGTGTGAACTGCGTAAACTCAGAGTTGCCTTCACTTAGTTCATGCTGACATGGTGCTCTTAATAATCAACTGGATTTTACTTGCTAAATGGTTTGAGGCTCCGGCTTTCATTAGAGCATCGGCTGGAACCTTGATATAGGGTCTCCGAGTTTTAACCAAGACCCAGTGCTATGTTATTATACGATTGTGGCTCATTTAATTTCTTTCAACAGAGCCTGCTTGCTTTGTTTCTGATATGCAGCTTTTGATTTCTGCCCAAAACATAGATGAATCCTAGATCAAAGCCAAATTGTTTCTGCCTAACCACTGTGGGAGGAGCTTTTGTAGTTTTTTTAAACCTTATTGCTGCTACTTCAATATTCCCAGGAGTTTTGCTGTTTGAGATGATTATGCATGTGACAGTTTGTTTTGATTGTAAATGAAGGCAGCATAGACATTATAGAGAGATGGTAAGTGTTTATTGCTTTTTAATATAAGCCATTCTCGGAATTCATGTCATATTTCTATATATGGTAGTGCTTCCCCCCCTGTTGCTATGACAACAACAGCATTGCACCATTCATCAGCTCTGTACTGGATTGCATTTCTAGCCTTTCATGTTACTCTTGAATGTTAAGGAGCACATAAGTGAATCATTCACTTAGCTATACTGCGCCATTACCTATTTGTCCCTTCTATAATTTACTCTGACAAGGTATAGTGCCAATTTAAGAAAGAAACTGTGTGATAATAGTGAACTTATCTCCAGGGAGCTGTAGACTCTATTCTGTATGGCAGTCCAGGAAGAAGGATTATTTAGTACTGAAGGACTTAATCGAGAGACAAGATTGGCATTCATTTGACCTATCTTAAAACTGACCTTGAATTGGATTTTCTTGTTTGGAAGATAACAGCACCATTGGAAGATTGGTTTGCAGGATGAAACATGTCAACATGGGTAACTTCACATGGATGCTGGCAGCAGTGATATGGACCTAGTGACAAGGACACTAAGAGGGTGAATTGATGGAAAGGTTGCCTATGAAAATAGGCTTTTTTACTTTGATTGGCAGAAAAATGTATTCTTTTAATGAGGAAGAAGAACTGAAGTCCGTAAGTATATTAAGAAGAAAATTGATGTCTTGTACGTATCATGGATTATCTTTTAAAATTATTTTGGCCTGCTTCAGACCTTGTGAGAATCAGTGTAGAAAAAGAGATACTTGTCTCTTGAAAATTAATTCACAGAGACTAGCAACTGTTTCATATCGATTTTAATTATTTACTTGTAGCTTTATATAATGCATTCAGTTTTTTCTTTAGAATATTTATATGAAGCTCATATTTATATGAAACAAATAAAATAATAACTTTTACACACATACAACACACACACAAACAAGCAAACATATTATGGAATCTGTAACTCTCCAGATTTTTATCACCAGAAAAGAAAAAAATAGACTATATTAGACACTTGAAAAATTATATGCAAATCACAGGATATAACAATTTCAAGAATCATAGTTAGGTATATTTTGCTATAGATTTTGATAAAAGCATTTTTATTGCAGAAAATTGTATTAAATATGCCATATAGCTTCAGAATCTGTGCTTCTGCTCATCTATTTATTTGTTTACTCCTTTTTGTTTAGAATAGGGATCTATTCTCTTTGTGAGCTACATATATATCATGCTTTGAATTTTTAAAAAGATTTGAGATTTTTGATAATATAAAATCCTTCTCTTTTCAGCTGAATTTAGTATGCATGCTGAGAGTGATATTTCATACATGTATCAGCTTGAGAAATGAAGCCAAGTAAAAAAACCCAAGATGAATTCTAATGTTTTTAACTATAAATTAGAATAATGAACTTTAACAGCAATTGTAATTCTTAATATTTGAGGATTATGTAAATGGTATTAAACATCCAACTCTAAATCAACTCACACAGAAATATAACGATAAATTATACATGGTATTTTTCTTCAAAATATTTTAGAATTTGGAAATTAATTTTTAATTTCTTTTTTTCATATTAATTTTCCCTTTACAGCAAAAATATTTTATTATTGAGCAACTAAAAATATACACATTATAGATCTCATAGCTTTGAATTGGGAAAACTGTTATCTAGATTCTCCTTTCAAAATCTTTTGAAACTAAATCTCATTTTTGGACCAAGATAAACTTGGGATGTTATTACTGGCAGTTACCACTACTAGCCGAATTATAGTTATACAGTAATTGTATATATTTGCTAAATACTTGAGTTCTCATATTGCTATTTACTGTGATGTTGAAATGATGAAAATCACTGAAAAATTCTAGACTCACCCAAGTCTTTTCTCATCAACATTCCACTACTTTTAAAAATGACCTTGATTATTACAACTTTCCCTAGATCCTTGATTCACCATAATAATAATGTTGCTAGTGTGTCAAGTTTTCTTCCTGACATTTTTAGATTTATATATATTATTAGATTTATTTCCAGAAGGAAAACTGTTGTCCCTTGCAGTTCTGTGCTCAACTTTAATCTATATACACTTTTTAAAAAATCATGTTTCTATGACAATAGTAAATAGATTCAAAAATCAATTCCAGTATAACTCCTCAGAGGATTACATTATTTATTTCTGCCTAAAATCTGACCACTACACTACCTGTATTTTCTGATCTTTTAAACATTTAACAATTCTGCATTAGTTCAGAAGCTCAGATCTTTGAATATTATGTAAAAAATTGAGCTGCATTCCTTTAGCATCATTCCATTGTCTAGAGATCTATTTACTGTCGCGTCTTTAGCAGCTAAAAATGGTAAATATATAGCTAAATTTAAAGATAAGATGAATGATGATATAATATTTTTGGATTGCAGTCATCTCTAATGTTTATTCTAAATTGATCAAGAATATTTATACATGTTGAGAAATATAATAATGAAAGAATAATTACATAGCAGATAATGATTTCAAATGATACTGTGAGCTTGAGTGAAATTCAACTGTATACAAAATAATAATGTTGCAGTACAGATTTGGAGAAAATGCCTTCCCTGTTTGATTGGATTAAGCTTCTCTAGGAACTAGGATAGATAACATTAATCCCATTTTAAAAATGTGGGGCCAACCCATCTATCTATAGGTCCATTAGCCTTGAAATATAATTAGCAAACTATGTGTTGGATGTTTATATTATACATTTCCTGAATCAAGAAAATATATTGGCAGAGAAACAACTATTTAGAGTTTGCTGAACCACTAATGATAGGTGTACTGTATTACATCATTTGGATGGGGAGGGAAATCTACCAGGCCTAAAGCTTTACATCAGTAGTCCCCAATCTTTATGGTTTGACAGTCTGACGGAGTGTGTGTGAGAGGAGAACCGGCCCATGCAAGTTAAGCTGTGTGCGTTGTGCTGGCCTGCTGGTTGCGGCAATCAAGTTGTGCGTGTGTGTGGCGATCAAGTTGTGCGTGTGTGTGCCGGCCTGCCACTTGGGGCAGTTGAACTGCTCATGTGTGCACCAGCCTGCCACTTGTTCTGGTTAAGATGTGTGTGCACACACTGGCCAGCCACTCACATGGCCGGATTATGGCCCAATAATGGGCCACGGCCTGGGGTTTGGGGACCCCTGCTCTACATTTTAGGATTACTTTGAATTCAGTCTCCAAATAAATCCTAAAAAAAAAAAATTAAGACCACATCAGATAGATGATTGCTCTTACTTATTTATAATTTACACAAGAATGCTTATCTGAGGATTAGATATCACCTATATGTATAGCCCTCTCTCTAATCACATAATGGAAATAAACTAGCTTGCATATTAACATCCTCACTTTTCAGCTATTTATATTAATTTATTAGATAAGTCTTTTAAAAAAATTATCTTCATGAACATATTAAATTGGGAAGCATCTAAATCTTACTGTACAGTAGATAGTCATAACAATGTGGTGCTATTGCAGGCTCCTGTCTGCCTTCAGAAAACTGAAAAGATTGTTAATATTGTGCAACTACTTATCTTTTAATCATAATCTAGATTTTTGATCTTTCCAAAAGATTAGGGATATGATCAAATTATGTTTTGTTGGTGGCATTATTAATCAGATTAGATTTTTAATTGAGATATTTTATGCTGCAGGAAGCTAAATTGATTATATGATCTTATTCACCCAAAGAGCTATTTAAAATTCCTGAAACAAAATTCCATATAAGTAACCTGTTGCCATTTTAATTTGATTGTGGTCAAATACTGGAAGCATCTCCCAGGATATGTTCCAACACCTGGGCATCTACTTTGTTAGCTTATAACAGAGATGTCAAATTCAATTTCATTGAGGGCTGCATCAGGGTTGTGTTTAATCTTGGAGGACTGGGGTGGTGGCTGGGGTGGGCATGGCCAGGGTGGGCATTTGACACAGGCTCAAGATGTGCTTTTTCCCTTCTTTCTTTCCACAGTTTTTTACTCTAACCATTTCCCTATCTCTTCTACTACATATTACAGGCAAACTTTTATTATTTATTCTCCATACTCCGCTAAACTTTTCATTTCTAAATTTATACCCCATTGTTTAATAGTAAATTGTTTTTCTAGGCAGAAAAGCTATTTATGCTATTGCATTTTTATTATTCAACTAATATTAAAAATGCAATAGCATAAACAACATAATAATACAAAATCTAACAGCAGAGATAAATTTCCAGGACAGTAAATAGAAATGGCTGTCAATTATAGATTGTTGATTGTAGATTAAATGGACCTACAGTGTGTAATATCTGGCATTAAACTGTAGCATTATAGGATGTTTCTTGTTTTCTATCCAGATCAGGCACTTACTTGAGGCCACATAATTGTAATCCAGTCCAATCCAGTCCTTCTGTAGCATTGTGCCGGCCATGAGGAGGGCTTGTGTGGCCCATTTTTGGCCAGCAGAGTGTTACTGGAAGCTGGGGAGGCCATAAAAATGGGCCATACAGAGGCCCCAAAAGAGTGGCATGAATGTCAAGGATGACAATGCCTGGCCCATGACAAACTAAAGAATAGCATAAATTCAGATCTTATAAACCAAATCTAGACAATATTACATCAGGCAAAAGATTCAACAAACTGGTGAAATGAAGAAAGAATTCTCTTGTGGAAGACATTCTGTTTTAGGGTAGCTGTTTTTCAAAATCTTTCTTCAGAGATATATTTTATTTCACAATAAATGTATATCTGATTCTCATTTGGCATGTTCTTCCACAGGATATATATCTGATGTGGAAGGATTACTTTTGCTTAGTACTTAAGCTATATTTTATATTAAAACATTGGATATTTTCATTGATTCATGTGAAGATGTGTGAAATACATAGACATAAATGACACTAAAAATTTAGTCATGTTTTAAAAGTTACTGCTAGAGAGCACTATCTCATTTGGTTTCAAATTATTATTATTTATTTAATACAATATCTTACATTATCTCCAATTAATAATTTTTTAGCGAATAAGACCTCTTTTGTTTTCTACTGAACGAGGTATTTATCTTGTTAATGAAGGAAATGATATTGACTTTAATTGCTGGATTTTGTATTTCCAGAAATGGAGGATCAAAATTTATTCTCCTGTTTTTCTTCCATGCAATTTGTGGAGAATTCTTATCAGAAGCTTATCCCATGTATGCATCTAAGGAGTAATTTATATTTTAATCCACTCCAAGAATCTATCCAATTCTTCCCCATTCCCATTGTTCTGATTTATGAATCAACTTGTATCATAAAACTTTATTGGAAATTTAAGAGGCTATATGTTATTTTATATAATTGCGCAGGTTGCTGCTAATAAAGTTGCTGCTTTACTATAATACTTTGGTTCATTAATGATGTGTTAAATTCTCTCCATACCTTTAAAGATCCATAATGTTTTTTAAAAAAATCTTAACTTCATTAATGTTACACAAATATTTGGAAGTTAGTACACCCTAGTATGGGATTGCAACATTATTGTTATTTATTGAATTTATACTGCCGCCTCTTTGCCCATGGCAACTCAAGGTGGCTTATAGATTTAAAACAATAAAACTAACAAAAAGAAACAAATAAATTAATATAGTACAATATAACAAAATACTCCCCATCCCCTACCCAGGGGCAGCAGGTGTATGTCGTTCGGGGATGGGACCTACAACATTCCCTGCCTCCCTGCTCTGATGGGTGAGGCAGATGTGACTGACAATAAATGGTCCCTCAGATAACCTGGTCCCAAGTCATGAAAGGCTTTAAAGGTGACAACCAGCACCTTGAATTGAACCCAGAAGCAAATCGGCAACCAGTGCAGCTCCACACCAGGATCTGCACAAAACCATGTAGCCCACTTCATTTTGCACCAACTGGAGCTTCTGGATGCTGTTCAAGGAAAACCCACATAGAGCTCATTTCAATAGTCAAGACAAGAAATGATTAGGGCATGAGTGACTGTGAGTAGGGACTGTTGGTCCAGGAAAGGGTATAACTGGTACACAACCCAAAGTTGCGCAAATGTCCTCCTGGCCACAATTACCACTGCTCTCCGAGAACCCCTAGATTATGCACAGGGTCTATTTGGGGTAATGCCACCCTATCCAAGACCAAAGGTGGCAATTCTCACTGAGCCAACAAACCCTAAACCCAGAGCCACTCAGTCTTGCAAGGGTTTAGTTTCAACCATTTGTTCCTTATCCAGCCCCTAGCAGCCTCCAGGCACTGCAAGAGGGAGGACACTGCATCACTGAACTCACCATGGGCCGAGACAAAGAGCTGAGTATCATCAGCATATTGGTGATACATCAACCCATGGTGGCAGATGATCTCATCCAGCAGCTTCATATAAATGTTGAACAGGAGTGGAGAGAGTACCAAGCCCTGCGGAACCCCCGCAAAGCATGCGTGAGAGCTGGATCTCGCCCCTCCTATCAACACTGACTGAGTGCGGCCATAGAGGAAGGAAGTGAACCAGAATAGCACCAGGCCTCCCACTCCCATCCCTCAAAGCTGCTCTAGGAGAATACCATGGTCAATGGTATTGAAAGCTGCCGAGAGGTCAAGTAAAGCAAGGATGGATGCACTACCCCATCCTGCTCCCATTAGAGGTCATCCAAAAGTGTGACCAATGCCGTTTTCTGTCCCAAATCCAGGCCTGAATCCTGACTGGTAGTGGTTGAAAGAATCCATTTCATCCAGAAGCCTCTGGAGCTACCACACGACCACCTTCTCAACAATCTTCCCCAAAAAGGAAAGATTGGAAATAAGTTGAAAATTATCCAACCAGGTGAAGTCCAGCGATGGCTTCTTAAGAAGAGGGCAGACCACAGCCTCCTTAAAGTGTTCGGGCACTGCCCCCTCCTGTAGGGAAGTATTAATCACCACCAGAGTCCACCCACCTGACAATCATGCTAATGTTTCTCCTATGCTGTTTAAGTTTACAGAATATGCTCCATCAGGAACCCGTTTTTGGCCTACCCTGCCTACAGAAGCACTCTGCAAGCCAGAAACAGGCCACACAGACACCCCAAGAAGCCTCAGCAAGGTTCATTTTTGGCTGGCAGAGTGCTGTTGGAGGCCAAAAATAGGCCGCATGGGGGGCCGTACATGCCCTCTTGTCATTCCCCCCCCAGCCCATTTTGGCCAGCAGATGCACCGCAAGCTGGTCCTTTGATATTTCTGGGCCAGCCCTGTGGGCCAGATTTAAGTAACACCCCTGGCTTATAGATTTGGTAGTACTCCCTTAAATAAATGAATTTTTGCTTGTCTCCTTGGAATAGTTGAAGTATTTGATTACAGTTCTTGGCTTTATTGAGCTTTTATGTGTGATAACTAATTGTTACTTTTATTTCCTTCTAAATATTCAGATGACTATTTTTCCTTTGGTTATTTTTGCAAACTTTGCTAGATTGCACAGAGTAGACATGCTTTAAATTCCTTCTCCAAAGAATTGTCCTTATTGGAATAAGGGGATGTGGTGAAGAGTGGTCCTATTAGTGTTTTGTACTAAATGCCTCTAGTATTCTAGTCCTAGAGTGGACTGCTTTACCCAAGAGTCAGACTGTTCTTGAGTTTATGGGCAATTCAGAGAAGGATGTTTCTTTCAATCCAGTGAGTATGCTGAGAATTTTGAGAAACCAGGTATCAATTAGGATGTTTATAGGACATTGCAGGATGAAAGCAGACAAACAGGAGTCTTGGAGGGCCATCATCAGGCACAATGAAGAAGAAAGTCAGTATAGGTTGTGTGGAGGGAGAGAAAGGGAAGTTGATCCAGATGAAAAAGGTACTTGTATTTACAAGAGGAAAAACTAAAGTGACCTCTTCATCTCTTCCATATCTTGCAGGAGAGTGCGCTTTGAGTCAGGAAGCCCACCTGCATTACCTAGTGTGGTCACATGGGGTCTTTGCCAAAATTCAGTATGATACTTTACAAAGGAACTCAGGAAGAACTGTCCTTGAAAGAGGGGCAACTGTGACTAGATAACAACACTGATTTGGTTGCAGTTGCCTTGGGCTCTTGCCGGACTCATTGATATTAGTATTAATGCTGTCAAAGGAGAGTTTTGCCCTGGGAGTGAGTTCCAACAACAATCCAGCTTTGGATCCAGTAGCCTAGCATCAGTGGTGAAATTCAGCAAGTTATAGCAGGTTCGCTAGAACTGATAGTAAATTTTCTAAGCAGTTTGGAAAACCGGTTGTTAGAAGAAATCTCCTTTTGTTTTTTCCACTTTACAGGGTTAATCCTGTAAGGAAGGCAGGAAAGAAACATCCTGGTGTTGTTTCTAGCCTAATCTTTATTGCCCTGCTTACAGAGACTGCCCATCAAGTCACATGATCCCCAGCCATGCCCACCAAGCCATGCCCACAGAACCGGTAGCAAAAAAAATTGAATTCCACCACTGCCTAGCATGCAGGTACAGTATAATGGTATCATTGCCAGACCACACTTCCTGCTGTTCCTAGAAAAACCAGGATAAAAACAGCAGCAGCCATGTCAGTTTTATTAATGAGTGGCATCATATAAATTGATTTATTAACTGAGATCATAATATCACAAAAGGTGAACATTTTTGTAGAGAATATTTCTCCATTTAAATGCTATTTATTGTTTTTCTAGCAAACTACAAGCGTATTAGATGTACTCTAAATAATTTTTAAAAATTCACGTATTTCCAAAATACTTTTTTTCCAAAGTAAGTTGTGTGAACTAAATAAAAAATATGAATGGTAGATAATAGTAATCTAATGTACATATGTGCATAGAAAAGTAGATGCTTAAGACACCAAAACTAGAGATAAATAATCAAAATCTCACCTCATAACATGTATTTCATATAAATGCATAAGAGCATTAATTATAATAAGTAAAAATAGGGGCTTACGTCCTAGTTGTGAAGGATTTCATTCATAGGTCCCTTAAAATGTGGGTGTCGCTTTTGCTTGGGTGCTTTGATCCGTAAAGTCGAGTTTGTTCCCAAAAGGGAAGGCTAGATTGTAAGGGCTGGCCTGATACCTTAGGGTTGATCTTAATTTAATTTTAACTGAATTTTAAATTATATTTAACTGATTTTTAATGGA
>JAEANM010013202.1:0-14502 GCA_017656035.1 Myanophis thanlyinensis | reverse complement strand
TCCAACGACTCTCTAGGCCTCTTTTCCGGCGTTTCATCTCCCTCAGCTCCCCGGAGAACCAGGGAGCCAAATGGGATTGGCGCCGGGCCAGAGGCCGCAAGAGCACTAGACAAGTAACTAGACTTTGAATCAACTTCAATTTTTGAGTGGTCTTCAAAATCAGCTCCATATGGAAGCAATTGCATAGTCTAACTGTGTGATGAGTAGAATGTGAGATCTATTAAGATCTCCTGTGCTCCAGATAAGTCCACAACTAGCGTACCAGTTGTAGGCAGGCAAACAGCCTTCTGGATATGGTGCCACCTATAACCTGAGGACTAGTTTTGAGATTAGGAGACCGCCAAGTCACAGACCTACTTCCTCAGGGATTGTGCTTTGCCTTCAAGATCATACACTGGAACCAATAGAGCAGGCATGTCAAACTCAGAGTCCCCTTTTCAACAGTGAACTCAGGAAAGTGTGTAGGGTTCGCCTTCCTGTTTACTCACTTAATTTTATTTATAGATTTAAAATATTTTACCCCGCCTTTCTGCTCAAGAAGGATCCAAGGTGGCGTGTAAAATATCATCTGTGTGGGCTGCAGGTGCACTTGTAATAGGCCGCATGTGGCCCCTGGGACGCGTGTTTGACATGCCTGCAATAGAGGACTGTGATGGATAAAAAACTCCCATCTTGTTAAAGTTCAATTTTAGTCTGATTTGCTCCATCCAAATTTCAGTGACTTTCAGAATTTTCCTTCAAAATGGTTGAGTTATATTTGCATTTATTTATTCCAGTATTCTGAAGCCTTGAGACATATTTCCAAAAAAGCAAGGAGATTCAATATTGGAAATAGTTCTTAGTGATAGCTTATCTAAATTCTAGATTGCAAAATGGAAACGCCCTTAGTTCCAAATATGTTCATATTTTACAGTATGTGTTATTGCCTGGTATACGCAATACAAAATAAATATTAGCATAAGGAAAAAAATAAGCAGAAGTTTCTAAAAATGAGTTTTGAAACAGCAAAATGTTAGCAAATTGCTTTATTTTGATGTTTATTTGTAGTTGAAGATACGTTATGTTTTTAAAGCATGGATTACTGAAAGGAATTGTGCTAAAAAGACTTGCTATATAAAGTGTTACATTGATTCTAAAGAGATTTGCTCTTTTTGTCCTTGAATGAAAATATGCTCACATTTTATCAGAGGGTTGTTATTTTAATGTACATCTGTGCTCTTTGGTATTGAAGTTTGCTTAGTTAATTGTAGACTTTTAAAATGTTTATCATAGATGTTTTAGGATGAAGTGCTTTGTAAACTACTCAGAATCTGTTGACAGTAATATAAACCATACACGATTAAATCAATAATAAATAAGCTAGACTGCATGCAGTATGTATTTATTTGATTCATATCCCACCAACATGGTTATCAATAAATTTAAAAAATGCAAAAATAAGAAATATAGATGAAAATCAGTGTTAAAAATTATTAACAGCTGTTAATGCATTCCATATCCTGGGAACAATGCAGAAGTCTCCATATGAGTCCAGGAAACATATGTAAGAACAGAGGTATTTTATTTTATTGCAATCTGGCTATTTTTTTTAGGTTCAATATACTAAAATTTTCTGATGAAAGGTAGCTTATAAATATTTACATAACTAAGTATGTAGGTTACTCAACATAGTAAAAGCCATATAGCAATCAAATAACTGACAATATTACTAAGTACAATCAAAATCACCATCATAAAATTGTTGCAAGTTGAGAAAACAATGTGCCTCACCATAAATTAACGTTTCTAGGCTCACATCACAGGAAAAAAAATATTGTTCTATTATATCCAATTCTTGGAGACTATCTAGACAAGTCCCTGCAGTGGTTTGTCATTCTTAGGGCTAAGAGAAAGTTTGTGGCTCAAGGTGACTTTGTGCCTAAAGCAGGACTAAAATTCAGTCTCCCAGTTTCTAGCATGACATCTTAAGCGTTTTCAAGACAGGACTTAATCTTAATGCAGGGTAACCCTAAGGCAAAAAGAGATTTCTCATTATGTAGCTACCGTTTCATTCCATGTTGCAAAATTGCTATTACTGAGTTTTTGTGGCTGTGAGATCAGCCACCTCTGTTGTGAGTCCATAACCTTACTGATTGATTAAGGCCTCCCTGGAGGTGGCATATGGTTGGGTTCAAGTGATGGTTAATGCCTCTTTGCATGAAAGGGTGCTACAGTCTTCTAAGAGGCCATCCTTGGATCTAACTATGTTAGACAACTTTTGCTCAGACTCTTCGTTTGGAGTAAGGTTGTTGAGGTGGAAGTTGGCATTCAGAGGACCCTGGATGAAGTAGATTATTTAGATCCTTTTTAGTCTTGGTTCAAGTCAGGATACAGTACTGAGATGTTGTTGGTGATGACTTTTGGACAGTTTGGTATGTGATGCTACAATGATCCTGGATCTCTCTTGGATGTCTCAATGGCTTTCAATACTATCATCCACTCTATCCTTCTGGACTAGTTTAGGGGGTTGGGATTGAGAGGCCCAGTTTCGGAGAGGTTTTCCTCCTTTTTTGATAGCTATTTCCAGTCAACATTGGGGGGGAGATAAGAAATCAGTGTGGGGAGAAGGGAAAGAGGTAAAAGAAGCTACAGAAGGAATACATAGCATTCTTCTTTTTCTTCACGACAGCCACCCTGTGAAGCAGATTGGGCTGGAAAATAATGTTTGGCCCCAAGGGCTAAAGGTGGGCTAGTTCTTGGCTCTTCCCACTTCTACTCCAACAATTTAACCACTACCCTACAGCGGCTCTTCCACTATGGATTGAAAATATACCGAGGTACACATGCATTACGACACGTTTAGGAGTTGATTTTTGCCTAAAGCAAATCTATTATTCTATTTCTTGCTGTAGTTATTTTTCTCAGATGCTGATGATAAATAGGAAAGAATGTACTTTCTCTTGGCAAATACGCAAATACGTAAGGCAGTTTTTAACCTGTTGTTATACCACTTTTTATTATACTTCTGAAATAAATAGCAAGAAGCTCCCTCTAAACATATTATATTAGGATTTTAAAGATGGGAATGCATTTACTACATCATGAAGAAGGTAGGTTAAGAGAAATTATTTTCTTCAATTTTGCATAATTTCATAACTTCTTGTTTCTAGTGTGGGACTTATTTTATGAAACATATTCTATTGAGATGAAATAAGTCTCCCTAAAAACAGTTTCAAACGGTTAGGGTTAAGGGTTAGGGTCAAGGATATTTATTCATCCAGCTATTTTAGCATTCAAATGTCTTAATGTTTGAAGTTTCAGGTTTTTATTCTTATTTCAAGTGCAGTTTTATGCTTATGACTGATGGGATTTACAGAGGTCATCCAGAACTGTTAACTCTTTTTTCTAAACAAATCCATAAATAAATAGAGGCTCCCTTTAAAACATTATAGGCCACTGAACTTGGTTAAGAAACTATGAAAATATGGTCAGAAATTTCAAAGCCAGTTATAAGTAATGTAACAAAAACTTTAAAAAGGAGTGGTCTATACATCTAAATTAGCCCATAAAATATATTTAGTAAATATTTCAATGTTGTACTTTGGTTTATAAAAGGAAATTGCAAAGGGCAGAGTTGGCATTGTAATATCCAGAACAGAAACTTACAAGTCTCTCGCCTGAAAGAACTTCCAACAGTTTGATAAGCATTCGTCCATCACGAAGATCCGTGTACAAGTCTGTAATTCTGCAGGATACACGTGCCAAGTGAGAGTTAACCCACTTAGTGAATGTCTTTTTCTGTACTGCCTCTCGTTCATCTAGTGAAGAAGAAAATATACAAGAAGACTTAGTCATAAGAAACTATATTTAAAACACAAACAGCATCTGGATAAGACACATGTCTGATCATACTTTATGGCCTATACTGAGTTATACTACTCATTGAGGTAGTTAGTACCTTCAATTGCAACTGGAAGCAATTCTCCAAGAGTGCTTCTATTTTAATTCAAATTTATTGTAAAGTAGGCTTGTCCAAAGAAAGCTGGCAAGCAATTTTACCCCATAGTCAAGTCCAGTTAAACAAACAAACAAAAATGCCATAAATCGGGTAAATGCCAGTAAATGAGTATAAGATAACTATCAATGACACTTGAAAGACTTTTGCCCTTTGTAACTTTGTTCATGTAACTAAAAGCTAAAAGGGGTAAAAGAAAACTAAGCAATGGGTGCTAATTGTTCCAAAACTGTACCAGGCCTGAAATTAATCAAATTCAACAGAAAGCCAAAAACAAGCAGAATCCACTTAATTTTCAGGAATATTTCCACAACTGTTTGTTAGCCAGTTTATCAATTATAATTGAGCTCCAACGCCAGACAGATCCATCATCTGACCATTTAATGTCTTTTACTTTACACACAATGACATACATTGTACACAGTGATAAAAGTATTTTGTAGTAACTTCTAGGAAGGATTTGAAACTATGTTCTCTCTGAGCCCTTTTTCAGATATAATAGGTACCCTTTCAGAGCTTTTTATTACACTGTCATTATATCTGGAAGGAACTGTTTTGAAGGCAGTTACCTTGTGGCAACAGGCAGAGTGATTAAATTTCTAATCTCTTTGTTCTTTCCAGTTTAAATATTTAATTGCTCTCCACTAAGGCAATATCTTGTGCAGGTAACAGTCTAGGTCAAAGAAATGTAACCTGTGGCACTCCAAGTATTACAAAATTACAATACCTGCACTCCCAAGGAGCATTCTGATCAGAGCATTCTGATCATATTCAGAATTTTACTTCAGCAATATTTGGAGAGCCACAGGGTAGTATGTCCTCTAATACAAGGGTCTCCAAACTTGGCAACTTTAAGACTTGTGGACTTCAACTCTCAGAATTCCTCAGCCAGCTTTGCTGATTTACCTTTACTTTTTAGCTTTGCTGGCTGAGGAATTCTGGGAGTTGAAGTCAACAAGTCTTAAAGTTGCCCAAGGTTGGAGACCCCTGCTCTAATCAACATAATGCCTCCAGGTAAATCAGGACATTAATTCCTGACACAACTATAAGCCACAGGGAAAGGATAACTACTAACTTATTTTTCTTCACCTTTTCCATAACCTTTACAGGTGGAAGCCAATTCTATATGTTCCCTTCCATATATAGATATTTCTTTCTTTATTTCCCAATGTTTTAAAATCTTGGGGACCAGACCAGGATAAATGTTCCTCTGCAAACAGTCATTATCAACTCCATAAAGAGAGGTTGCTGATGCTGATATAATTCACAGGCTGAAGAAGGAAGCACTTCATTACTAAAATGGAACCCACATTATTAGCACATGTCCTCTTTTAGCACATCCAAATATCTCCTCTTTGGCCTTCCTCTTGCCCTCTTGCCTGGCAGCTCCATCTCCAACATCCCTATACCAATATAACCACTATCATTCCTCTGCACATGTCCAAACCATCTCAATCTGGCCTTTCTGACTTTGTCCCCAAAACAGCCAACCTGAGCTGTCCCTCTGATGTGCTCATTCCTAATCCTGTCCATCCTGGTCACTCCTAAATAGAACCTCAACATTCTCATGGATGCTACCTCCATCTCTGCCTCTTGTCTTTTCCTCACTGCTATAGTCTCTAACGCATACAGCATAGCTGGTCTTACTACTGTCTTGTATACCTTTCCTTTGATTCTTGCTGACACTCTTCTGTCACACAACACTCCTGATACTTTTCTCCACCCATTCCAACCTGCCTGCATTCATTCGCCTGTTCACCTCTTTTCCAAACTCCCTGTCACACTGCACTGTTGACCCCAAATACTTAAGATTCCTGCACCTTCTTGACCTCAGCCCCCTGTAACCTCACTGTTCCACTTCTCTCCCTCTTGTTTACACGCATACAGTATATTCTGTCTTACTACGACTGACTTTCATTCTTCTTCTTTCCAGAGCATACCTCCACCTTTCCAGGTGTTCCTCCACTTGCTCTCCGCTCTCACTACAGATCACAATGTCATCTGCAAACATCACTGTCCATGGGGGTTCCTGTCTGATCTCATCTGTTAAACTGTCCATCACCATAGCAAACAAAAAGGGACTCATAGCCGATCCTTGATATAGCCTCATGTCTACCCTGAACTCCTGTCTGACCTACAGCACTTCTCACTACTGTCGTACTCCTCTCATACATATCCTGAACTACTCTGTCGTACTTCTCTGCCATTCCTGAAAGTCTACATTATTTAATATATTTATATCCCACCTGGATATCCCTAAATTAAAGTACAGCTAAACTTCAGCAAAATGGTTACATCAGACACTGGCATACAGTACAAGTAATCATGATGTCACTGCACAAATAATTATGTAGCTTGCATCATTTGGATAAAGATATCCTGGCATATTATTATTTACTTCCCCTTGCTTTCCTTGTATATCTCCATAATATTAGAGCATGTTCTGCCATTAACAAAACTTCAAATATCCATAGAGATCAGCCTTTCACAATCTGGTGTCTTTTATCAATTGGGATTATAACATCAAATATTATGTTATATATATTTCCCATTTCTTTTGCAAAATATTAACTGTATGATTTTTTTAAATATGACCATCTTCATATAATGGTTTGTTTTTCCATCACCTGATCTTAATTTCTGGTGAAATTATCAGTCCTACTTTCTGGGAATATTCCATGAACTTTCCCAAGAAGAACTGTTCCATGCATGTGTAGTGTGTTTCAATTTGTCCAATAAAATGGAGCTTCACATATTGAATACATATCACATTTTAAGGTGTGGAACAAGCATGGCAGGGATATTTGCCCATTTGGAGAGTGGGCACACTGACAATTGTTATTTGCAAAAAATATTTTTAAAATAGTTGTTTTGGCTTGCTGTCTAATAAAACAACTGTTCATCATTTCAGTTAGGAGTTTTATAACCAACCCTCAACTTCATTGTACATGGGTTTCTTGCCATTTTTAACTTGAAAATGAAACTTTTCCACTTCCAGCTACTAAGATTTAAAGCTATACCAAGACTAACTAAATGTGGCAATCTTCTTAGATTGTTGCTTTAATTAATTAATTGAGAATTCTTTCAAAGCCATATTTGTTGGCAACATGAGAACTGACACACACCATATTTTATTCCTGCTTTGTCCAGCTGAAAAGATGATTCTCCTAGTTTAAGAACACCACGAATGAACAAGATAGCTGGAAAGTCTTTGGTCAGAGAAAAGCTGGTATATGTATGTAGGTTTTCTTTTGTAACGGGTAATTTTGAGATCTTTTGGCAATCAGGGTGAATTGATGCAATTATATTGGAAATAGAATGTTATCTGATCATCACACAACCATGGAAACTGATTGAAAGTGAACAAGGACAGTATGGTGAATTATTCTAAGAGGCAGTGGACAACCTGTAATTGGGTATGCATATTGAACTTTTCAATACCTAAATTACCTCATTTTTCTCATACCTCATCATTTTTCTTTCTTCAATGCATCTTTTAGGTTGGGCAAGAATAAAGATTTGTTTTAATTATGCAAGACATTCTGGAAATAGGCTAGCCATTCAAGATAACCAATGATAATAACTGATGTGAGATCACTGCACAAATGGACAAAAGCATCATAAGGAATAGGCGTGGCAGAAGACTATAAATGAGAATTTTTGAAGATTTCTAATTAAAGCTACAGGATATGGGTGGTGCAGCAAATATCTAGTACTTTGCAATAACATTTATCTCCCTGAATGTGCACATATTGTGCAGGGAAAGAAAAGGGAAGGAGACAATATGTGCATCATGCAAAGTGCACACAGCAGGAAAAGGGAAGTAGCTCTCAGAAGTTTACATTGATAACACAAACTTATCTCCAAGCAACACTAAGGACGGACATTTCCGCTGGACGGAAACCCCAAAGGACACAATGTTGTCCAAATAAAGGATTGGTACTTGAGATTTCTGGTCAAGATTTGAAGAATGGAGGGAGAGGTCTCTCTAAGGGATGTCTGATAACAAGTATTGCATATCTAAACCAATTGAAATCCAATACAGTGTAGACCAGTGGTGTCCAGGATGGCTGTGGGAATTCTGGGAGTTGAAGTCCACAAGTTTTAAAGTCACTAATGTTGGACACCACAGTCCAGTTTATAAGCTAGTACAGACATGGGCAAACTACGGCCCGCGGGCCACATCCGGCCCGTTGGGCTTTTTAATCCGGCCTGCCAAACTAGTTACTAGCAAAAGAAAAGTCCCAGAAGAAAACTTTTAAGTAAGTGTAGCTCAGACATGGGCAAACTATGGCCCGAGGGCCACATCCAGTTCACACAAACAAACACACCATTCTCCTATTCTGGCCCGGCCCCTCTGTCAAATTTTAGAAACCATTGTGGCCGTGAATCAAAAACTTTGCCCACCCCTGAGCTAGTAGAAGGTTTTTGATGGCTAATAGTTTTGTGCAAGTGAAACTGAAAATATAAAATACTTCAAAGGGATCTCTCTCTATCTCTTCCTTGGGAGCAGTTGGCTAATGTGAGAAACAGAAAGCTGGACTAAGACAGGCCCTGGACTGATCTAGCAGACTCTTCTGAATGTATGTTTAGTGTTGGGATGTAAAAAGTAAGCCAAATTTTAATGTTGTGCATAATTAAATGCTTGCAGCTGTTGATGGACTTTAGTCCCATTTATTTGTGTATTGTAATTTCCATCTGTTATCAAGAAAGGGCTTATACTTTAACCTGCTTTGAAACATCTTCTAAAGTAATTGAATTGGCACAGAAGATACAACTATTGTAGTATTGATGACTCAAGCCAACACATTTCCCAACTATTCAATTATCAGTTACCTGGCATTTTTATTGAGTTTTATAACTCCTTCTCTTATGTTCCCACAACCACAATAGGGTGAAGGTCACACTTTTATTCTAGAGGTATGATGCCAGCACTGACTTGCTTGTATCTATTCAGTGATCTCAGATCTGAGGGAGAAGTTGAGTTAGTCATAATCTACTTCTCTGATGAAATTTATGTGCTCATATTACAGATTAATACACACACAAGTCCTTGCATATGCGATTTCTTCTCAATACATCATGGTAAGTCCAGAGACAATTGATTGAAACCATATTTTGAAGCTAAATTATAACCCTGAATTGTTCAGAAACTAGGAATTATAATTTCCAGTTTTAAATTTTAAAAAGACACCAATTGATTGATAGCATACAGAGTATTTTGGCAGGTAATAGGCAGATGAAAGAAATATATATATTCAACTGGTATGTTTTATGGGCCTCCATTTCCTAAGATAGTCCTTGCTAGGCAAGTTTAAAAGCAGGTTTCTGAAATCTTACTTTGTGGGAAAGGTTTGAATTAAATCAGTTTATGTTTGCATAAATCAAACATCCCATCCTGGAAATCAAAGAGAACAATATTACATCAATGAGTACTGTGGCCACTGACTCACCCTGGCCATCTGATAAAAACTAAGGTCAGCATTGTAAGAGAAGAACATAGAGCGAACAATTAATTAATTTTGAAGAAGCAGAATATTCCTTGGAGGTACTGTTTTCCCTCAAGAAGTGGAAGTATGCCTTCCATAAATTCCAGCAATTCCTGAAGATTTTCCTTACAAGAAGGCTACCCTATAAGGGTAAACAGTTTCCGTTGCACCTTTTCAAGTGGCATGAAACAACTGCATAATATAAAGTTTTTATATGAAAAGAAGTGTAACTGCTGGTTGAGCAATAGTTAACTAGCAAATAGTCCCACTATTTATAAAACCAAAAGTAAACCAAAGTTACTGTATTTTTTATTATTAGGAAAGTCCAGCTTTAAAAATAAAGGAAGTTTTTTGAACAGCTGTGATTCAAGCATCATTATACATAGCCACAATGTGGTTTGTTCTAGTTTGGTTAGCATAATAGGTGAATCAGACTTTATGGTTTTTTTCAAAAAACATAGTTTATGCTGAATATATTTTGTGAAATTGGGTCAGAATGAATTATTCAATGAATTATGGTTACGTAATTAGTGTAATGTGTGAATCCAATTACCAAATTTGATTATTGATATCTCAAAAGGTGGTATTACACTTATTAATAGCAGGCAACTTTTCACTAACTAGTTTCCTATTGTTGTTTACATTATTATTATTTTGCATTGAGGGATATAGACATCATTATGATATGAAGTAGGCAGTATCATAGCAGTGCAGGAATTTTCTATTTATTTTGTGGGGTTTTTGCATATAACCTTTCCTTAAAACAAATTGATTTATTTGATTCTGATTCAGACAGTGGCAAATTGCCATCAATTTTAATGGAAAACCATCAAATGTGGTGGAACCATCAGAAGAAGGTCTGTGAGCTATGTGCAGAAACAGTCCATATATGACCAATGCAATGTGGACTGCCCACTTTTGGTCACATTCTGAGATGTGAGAAATTAACTTTTCAAGCCTCACTTCCCAATTCCCAATCCCAAATCCCAAGTTTTACATCACGTATGATATTTTGCCCTTGACCTCCAGTTTTCCTAAAAGTTCGTAGGTTAATTTTTTTCCTACATTAAAAATTTCAAGATTGCAATCCAAACTGATTTCATTCAGGGAAGTTTTAACTAGCTAGTTCCGTTGATACCACAAAATACCTCATAGTTGCCATTCATCAGTTGAAAAACAAAACATAGCTGAAAGCAAAATTGAGAACTAAAAATTTACTTAAACCAAATTTCCCCAACATAATGTGCTTTCAATAATTACTATTCTCATAATCCTTATCCGATTTCACCAAGGCTGATTGAGGATTATTGTGGTTAAGTTCAAGGCATTTCCAAACTGGAAGATTGTTTGGTCTAATCTAGACATCAGAGTATTTATAGTACAAGCCATGTACCACCCTTCCTGAATGCTCTCTCCACAAAGGATACATGGATTAATGCCACCCATATTGCATGGTCAGGAGAGGGGAAGTTTGCCAACTTTGTTTATTCAGAAAAAAAACACAACAAAATTCAAACTTTAGTCTGGGAGCAGCATCACAACAAAACACACAATGTTTTGCCATGAGCTACAATCTGGAGAATGCTAAATTACAAGGTGGGTTTTCAAAGGGAAGCAGCATACTTATGCATACCCATATGTTAGCAACATCTATAAAATAGAGCCTTTTAATAACTGGTAATATATGTGATTTAAAATCATAGTTTATATTGCCCCTATTCTTCACAGGATATCCAGACCCAAGATCTATGCATACGACAAATGAATTGAAATAATTACAGAGCATTTTCATAAAAAGTTTTGGAAATGACCCAATATTCAAAAACATTTTTAAAGTCACTGCGATTGATTCTTGCACAGATCTGGACCCTGACATGAGCAGAAATGTCACTGAAGCAATCGGTGTGAGTTTAAATGTACTCTGGGGGATGGTAGAGGACAGGAAGGCCTTACAGCCTCTAAAATCATGATTGCAGAATTACAGGACAAACATTTGTATTACAATCCATTTTTTAATTTGTGATGTGGGAAAGGGAAAAAAAGTTCTCAATGGTAAGAGCAGAACCAATTCCTTGGGGAAGTGGTTGTATCATGATTATTTGATGTATTCAAATAAGAAACAAGACAGCAATACATTTTGGTTCCTATAAAAAAAACAAGTAAGTGGAGCCAATCTTATACATTTTATTTATAAGTAATTCAATACAATTGCAATCTTTGGTAAGGCCACAATCTAGTGTGTTTGTTTTCCTGGGAGTACTATTGTGCTTTGCAGAATTTATTTCTTTATAACTTTTTACATGATCACAGAAAATATTCTTTCAAGTCCATTTTTGTTATCTTAACTTTCCAAAATCTACTTTCTGGTTTTCTATTTGCTGTTTTCCAAAAATTAAAATTTTGCTTTTTAATCTTTAAACTTATATGAAATTTCTTTCATCCAGGGTAGAAGGGAACTTTCCCTGTGTGATGAAACTTGCCCTTCAAAAAGTTAACATCCAAAAATAAGTAACAAGCAAAATCTTTTGGTTTTCCCTAAAAAGACCAGAACTTGTATAGACTGATGAGTATGGTAATTTACTAGGATGGACATTAATTTTCATGGAACTAAGACTTTGACAGAATCAGACAATATAATGTTTAAGGCCTCAGCCTAGAAATTGAGCTCTAATATTGCCTTAGTAAAGCCAGTCACTTTCTCTCAACCCTAAGAAGGAGGTAATGCCAAACCAAGAAAACTCAAGAGACCTGTGCAGACAATCTCCAAGAATCAGACACAATTAAATAGGAAAAAAGATTTTGATAGTGGGAATTTATGTCCCAAAGAGGACACGTATGCTTTATAAATGACTTGTGGAAAAATTAATGTTATCTTCAACAAAAACTGGTGGTTGATAGATGGCGACATGCCCCACAACTTCAGGGGGAAAATTTGAATAATTCAAGGTAAATTACTAAGAGTTCAGGGTTGGGTTGGGTTGTTTTTTTTTATCAGATGGGCAGTTTGGAGCTAGTTGAAATATGAAGACAGAAAATTTGTAAGTAAAGATTATACATTTTAAAAAGATATCTTTTTCAAGAATATGTATGATTTGGTCACTAATGTTTCTAAAGTAGAAATATTTCCAAAGACTTTTTCAGATCATAGTCCTGTGAGTTTGATTTATAAAAGAAATATAATTGTTTCATATGGAGATTAAATGAAATACAGTCTCAGAAAGAAGCCATATCTGAGGATTATAAAAGGAAATTAAACAAATGTTTTAAAAATAAGCACTGAATCAATAATGGTTTGGGATATGAATAAAGCTTTTATTAGAGATCATTTTATACACAAATAGTGAACTTATAAAGAGTTAAGAAAAAACACAAACTTATGATGTTTCTCAACAAATTGAACTTCTGTAATAGCAATTATCAATCCTAACAGTAAGAAAAATGGAAATTAAAAAAAACAAAAAGATGCAAATAAACCAAGAAAGTGGCTAGCATGCAAAATGCAAAAAAAAATTATATTGAAATTACAATAGGAATATTATTATTAATAGGCAGTAAGTAAGGCAATACAAAAAGCATTCCATTAATATTATTATTAATATCTATATATAACTATCTACACAGATTGACATCTCATTAGAGAAAATGAGAAAAATATATAAAGAAACAAAACTTATTGAGTATTAACAGAGAAGCAGAGACAGATGATGAATATATCTATAACAATAAGGGAGGCTTCCAAAACTATAAAAGTATTAAACTAGGAAAAGTGCCTGGATAAGATGAATTATCAAGTTCTTTATTATAAATGCTATAAGGATTAACTTTTGCAACTTCTACAAAATATCATGAATTGTCTCTTACAGGGAGAAAAGAATAGCATAAATACCTAAAATTTTGACTTTAATAGGCGATTTATAAGCCAATATTATAACTGAATAATTACTATAAGTTGTTTACAACTATTTTAGCTGACAGACTGAAAATAATTTTGCAGGGAGTTATTCACATGGATCAGTGTTTTTTATTTAAAAGACAGTTAAAAATAATGTTAGAAATGTTGTATTTTGGAATATTTGGAATATTTGGAATATTTGGAGCAACATAATGAAAAACAAGCTGCATCAATCTAAATGCAGAAAAAGGCCTTTGACGGTTTAAACTAGCTCTTCTTGTTTAAGTTTCTGGAAGATATACATCTGAGAGAATTTCATAAAATATAAACAATTATATTTTTGCATTTCACAAAAAGTTCCAATAATTGTAAATTTCTGTGATTAAAAACAAATATCTTATCTAGAATGATGTTTTTCTTCCAGTCAATACCTGTTCTAACAACTGATGCACCATTTAAATAGTGGCAGAATTATATCTAAATTTGTGTGGCAGTGCAAAAAACAGTAAGGCACTACAAGATGCATAGATGCAACAGGTGCTACAAGATGCATAGGAAAGAGAATTGAGTTTGCTGTTTGGCTTGGATGAAAGAGTGGGTGCTGCTGAGAAACAGAAAGCTTTGGAAGTTAGAAGGGCTGATCTGGATACTGTACAATGGCATCACATCAGTCACACTACGTCTGGAAGACCAAGCAAAGTGGACCATTTTATGTCCCAACATTGACTGGGAAAGAAGTAACTGAACACCTTCCTGCTGTAATAGAGCTTTCCTACTATTTTTTTTAACCACAGTTTCCTCCTTATATAAAGATTACTTTCAGACTGGAATTGATAATACATTTGTGCAAAACATGGTTGGATGATTTGAGATGCAGTGTGCTACACAAACCCAGTACTGTATGCTTATAGGTCTGCATGCACACCACCCTAAAAACAACAGGGGTAATTGCTTAAACCAGGGGTGTCAAACATACGGCCCGGGGGCCGGATCCGGCCCACCTGGGGATTTGGTACGGCCCGCGGGATAAATCTGCATTATTAAAAAAAAAATGATTTTACTGTAATTTTCTTTAAAATCTGTGGTTCCTATATTATCCGCTAGGGGCGCAGCAAGCGTTAATTCTG
>JAEANM010013201.1:0-14504 GCA_017656035.1 Myanophis thanlyinensis | reverse complement strand
AAGATGTGTGTGTGTTTGTGTACAATACACACACAAACTACATACTGTGTATATGAAAATAGATAAAGATGCCCTTTTCAAAGTAAAGGAACAATATGTTTCTTTAATCGGGAGTGTATTTGTTTTTATTTTTTGATGGAGAAATCTTTAACAGAATTCCTTTTTAAATATATTTTAATTGTTTTACTTCTATTTCCAAAATGTATTTACTCTGAAGTAAATCATTCATTTTGAATATTTAAGATTATATTGGAGTCCCACTGATTTTGTTCCTTTATGAATATACGTTATTATAAAGTATTAATATTAGAAGCATTAATGGCAAAATTATTTGATACTTTTGCTAGTCTGAACTATATTTTCTCAGAGAATCTATATTTATAAATTCTTCATACTTTAAGTGAACTCTAATCATTTAAGAAAATACAATTTTACCTTTAAAAATTTTTTCCTACTTTTATCTGCCCTTGATGACATTTTATAATACTAAGATGTTTAGCTTAATCTAAGAGGTTCTTATCCATAATTCATTTTTAAATGGAAAATAATAAATTGAAAACAGATTCTGATTAATGTTTAAGTTGGAAAGAATGCTTATTGTCTGAAGTAATGGTGATGAATAATGATGCCATTTTTGGATTGGATTCTGTGGATGGCTGTATACATTCTGCTAATTTATCAAACCCTTTTAAGTTCCCACCACCAACTGTCATTATGTCCTGGAAGAACCTTTAAGCATCCAAAAACGATTTTTGTGGCCAATGAAAGCTACAGGACCAGAACAAAGCTGAGTGGATTTTTTTTTTAACAAAGCTACATTTAAAAATCAGTATTAAAAATCACATCAACTGATATCAATCACATAATGGATATCAGCCAAAAGTGGATATAATAAAAGTAATAAAGATTGGTAAAACTATGCAATTTTCAAGTTCAAGATTCCCTCTTTATTCTGAAAGAGCAAGAAATCTTTGATTAAGCCAAGAGTGAGTCTCTATTATATAATGAAGGGAAACTGCTTTATTAGCTTCAATTGTCCTACTTAGCAAGATCTCTGCATCATAACTCAATGAACATGATATTAATAGACATATCAAAAGGCTATGGATTTTTGGTGATAAAATTTATAGCCAGCAGTAGGCTTCTCCACCTTGGATGGTCTTTTACTAAACTGAACATAAGTCACAGTTTATCAGCCTATTTAATTTCGTATTGTCCTTCAATTAGATTTTTTTTGTTTTATTGTTAAGCAATGTCAATTAAACAGGTTATACTATATTATTTCATTTTCATCTGACCATGATAATGTATGCATTTTTCTTAATGTACTTTAACAGTTCAACATCAAAATAATCTCTAAAAACTAATGTTGAAAAGATGAAATCAGAAAATGGACGTTGTGTCTGCTTTCTCTTCATTTTTTTGATGCATTCATGTGTTCCCTCAATTTAATATACCTTGAAGCCATAAAAATGCAGTGATAAGTTCCACCAATGGACTTTTGATTGAAGACCTTTTGCAGCTATGAGATTCATATAGTTAACCTTCTTTGGCATGTTATATAGCCCATTTAAAAAGTTATTCCCAATGAAGTAAAGTAAAAAAAAAACATTTGGGAAAAGGGGTTAAGAATTAATATGGCTCTTCAGTCTCTAAGAATGATGAATTATGTTGTTATTTATATGGAGTTTTCAGAATTGTCAATTTAAGTTGGTCCTTTTAAGATAGTTGTGCATTCAGGACATATATATATAGTCATGCTGTAAAACTGCTAAGATTTGTGATGGTGAACAGGGAACTAGCAAAATCTTTTTTCATTATCTGACAGTTTAAAGTGTTCCATTTTTAAAAATAGAGATTTTCTAAGTATCATGTCAACACATGTAGCAGAGCTAAAAAACGTCCTATCAACACTTTAAAAAAAGATATTTTTTCTGTTCTATTGCTGCAATACACAGAGAGAGAGAGAAAGAGAAATATTTTCTCTGGCAATACTATCAATTAACTTCTTCGCTATCTCAGATTTTAAAATCATATTGCCAACAGATGACTCTAATAATCTTCCCAAACGATAGCCAGAACTGCAGTCTGGAAGCACCTAAGCTTTATATGATTTCAAGCAGTAATTTTAAACACTATATTCAATATCTAAAAGGTGCTTTTTTAAGATGTAACTGAACTTTATTGTTTTTCTTTAAAGATGTTTCGTTTGTCATCCAAAAAGTTTCAGCTGAAGAAGCTTCTTGGATGAGAAGCGAAACGTCTTCAAAGAAAAGCAAAGTCCATTTGCCTCTTGAAAAAGCACCTTTGAAACAACTATGACCTGGATAACTGACAATCTCCGTAGACATTTAACTATGTTCAATACTATACAAATAGAAAAGGTCAAAAAATACAGTAAGAGCCCTGATGGATCAAGAATAGAAAAAGTAGGTTATTCATCAGAGTAGCTATTCATAAGCTCTCAAGGCCAGAGCTGCCTGATCTATGATCATTGCTATCTAAAAATATCTTAGAGTGAAGCACTAAGATTTTATTCTTCAAGCTTTAGCAGCTTCAGCACAAATCTTAGCTTGGGCTGCTAAACAACTTCCCAAAGACAATGTTAGGAAATTAGACTTTTCCATTCTAGAGGTCAGACATGTTCTAGTGTGAACATCTTGGTATTATTCAAGTCCTGACTTACAATACAATATTCAGCTAACAAATGAATTATGCATTACACCATTTTGATCTGATTTAAAATGTACTCTTCTGTGTTCATAAAATGTGGTAACAAGATTAAACAGTCTATTATCAATATATTGCCTTTTGTATTTCATCCATATGTTCATTAATTCCCATGCTCTCCCCTACCAATACTTACAGTATATAATTCCTACAATTATATAGAGATGTGGTTTCATATTTTATTCAATTTTAAAATATGAATTCAATATATTATAATTAAATTATCTAACTTTATTGGTAAAGAAGCATAGAGGAATTTACATAAGTCAATAAATAAAGTTGACTTTTTCTTGATCCAAATTAAAGCAACATACTTTCCCAACTTGGTGATCTCCCAAGTTACATGTAAATTATGCCTACTGGAAACTCTGACTGTTGTAGTTGAACGTATCTGGGATTTCCTGCTTCTCCAAGTAAAGGCTGATAAAAAAATATACTGGAATAAACTTAGGCAAACAATCAGCATGCATGGACATCAATCACAGTTATTCATATAACCTTAGTGGTTCAGTGGTTAGAATTACAGTATTACAGGCTAATTCTGCTGGCTGCAGTTCAATTCTCACCAGCTCAAGCCTTCCATCCTTCTGAGGTCAGTAAAATGAGGACCCAGATTGTTGGGGGCAATGTGCTGACTCTGTAAACTGCTTAGAGAGGAATATACTGTGAAGCAGTATATACAGTAAATCTAAGTGGTATTGCTATTGCTAAAATAGTTAAGAGACATAATATTAAAAAAAGGAACAGAAAGCATTTACATGAGTAATATGCTCATTGCCAAAACATAAAAGTAAAGCACTAGTTTCTATTAATCATTGTTGAACCAGGAGAAAAAGCTGTTACTTAAATCTTTTTGTGGCAGGATATTTATTAGGTCATGGACAGAATATTTTACAGAACACTGAATGTTTTGCTAAAAGGTAAACTAACAGGATTATATACAGTGTGGGGTTCAAAAACTGAAGAGAGCAGCTATGGTCATGGGTTTATTGGCATCCATCTTTCTAATATGTGTTACAATGACACACATAAAATTGGTGAAAGATTTCATGTGATACCCTGTTCTGGGACTGATGCCTTTCTTTCTGCTTGTGTATGTATGACTGTGTTATGCATCACATTATGTAGTGATGCATAATACAGATTATGCAGACTACAAGGAAATACTGTATAAATTATGCAATGAAGAGCCACTCGTATAACAGGCAGGGAAACAGTGAAAAGAACTGTTATAAAATATATTTATAGATATTTATTTATCTTATAAAATATATTTATTGGGGAAAATAAAACACTGAAATTTTTGGGCAGACTGAGCACATACTGGACTAAAGTTAAGACAAAATGAGTTATTGAATAAGGAGAGAAGAGGGTGGAAGACAGGATCTGCAATAGGGTGTTTATTTACTCAAAGCATTCAACTTCTCTTACTACTGCAGTGAGGGAAAAATTACAGAATCTGCAAATCAACTTTGAATCTCAAAGGTTTATCCAAGTGTCAATTCCAATATTTCTTTGGATGGAGTGATGTGTCCTGAAATTGAATCACCTTTTCCCAGTTTTATACCACCTTAAACTACAAGTGGTGGCATCCTGATGAGGTCAAGGGAACCATTCAAACTACCTGTGCTGTGCCAATTGGTAGTTTCAGTCTGGGATAGTTCCTAGACCTTTTTGAAAAAAAAGCAACCACAGCAAGTTGTAATTATCAGATTTGCAGTAGAATCAAGATACACTAGGAGCATTGTGTCTTTTTGTAATCCATTAAAAATTATAATTGATCTGCCTAATATGTTTAAGTAATCTTACTTTCAAAATAGTAACAAAATTCTTCTCTTATTTTTATTCTTCAGATAAATATCAACTGATGCAAGCAGAACATTGAAAACAGGACAGGTGACAATCCAAAACACCAGATTTCACCCATGAAGGAACAGATTTGCAATATCTGATTGAAGTAGAAACCATCTTATACAGAGTGGAAAAGAAAATAATACTGATATCTGTTAGTTGGAGGGGGAAGGAAAGTGAGGATAAGATTGTCCTGCTTGTGCTCTTTTCTGCTCAGCAAATGATATTCTTACAGTGTAAATACTGATGACTTAGAAAACACATCAAAAGGATACACTACAATGGACTATAATTCTATGGTCTTCTGTACAGAGAAGTGAAATATGATTTCTTGACTTTGAAAATGAGTGTTATGATCCTCATGAAGAGCCACTGTATGGGTTAAAAGTCAATACACTTTTTTAAAAAATGTCATCACAAAGAACACTGTTACAAGTAGCAAAAAGGCCACTAATTTCTTGACTAATCTTTCTGAAAAACCTAAACATCCAAATACACAATCCAAATTCCAAGTCCAAATTGCAAGTGTTGGTAGGAAGGAAAATATATTGGTGGAAAGGAGTTGTCGCTTAATTCTGAGCCAGGTGACAAAGGAAATATGTTTGGGCTTACAGTTCACGTAATTTTGAAAACCACGAAAATATTGTGTTTCACATTTTTAATCATTAAACTGTCTTGCTATTCAAATTTTGAGTAAAATTCTGACTTTCAGGAGAAACATTTTTAAGTTGCATAAATTCAGAATGGTATATTCTTACATCTCCTCCAGCTTTATTTGCTGACTGCAGAAGCTGCTTAGATATTACAATTAAGATTATTAGATCCTTAAGAAGACAAAATGGATATGCCAGATACATATTCAGTTGCCTTAAACTGGGGAAAAGAAAACACTTCCTTTCAAGAGAATATGAAGGACTGCACAAAGGGAAAAGATTTCTATAAAGAGATGGTTTTTTCTGAGTTCAGCTATTCCACAGAAACCCCACAAGATTATAGTTCCCAAGAAATCAATTTTGGAAAGAAACATAATAAAGAGATGAGTAAAGTACTACAAATAAGGAACAACAGCTTATTTGAAACAGGGACCACGATGCTAATTTCATCCAAGGAATCAAAAAAAATAAGAAGATATTCTTTTCCAGTCACATCTATTGATATATTGTCATTATCTCAGCTTAGAAGAGACTCGGGTTTTTATTCCATGCCATCTTTATCTTTAAAACTCCTCTCTACTCCATTCAAAGCAGTAACTACTTATAAAATGAGTACTAATAGACGTATCAGCTTCACAAAACCTTATTCCAGTTTCACATCATTGTTTGGTACTCTCACAGATCTTAAATCCTCATGCTGCTACATTTTTGCTTCATACGATAACAATATGAATGTGTATCATACTAAACAAGAAAGCAAGTTCAGCAGTACTTTTTTGGAGGACGACTATTTAGAATACAGACAGAGTAGTAAGGAAATAGAGCAGATGACAATAGAAGACTTTAAATCTATTATGAATTCTTGTCAAGCTCAAAAGGAGAACTATAGACCCATTGAGACACCAACAATACCAAAAGGCGGTGAGGAACATATTACCTTTGAAAAAGAGGAAGTTCTAAGAAGCAAAGATCAACAAGTTCAAGTCCATGAAAAACTACCAAACACAGTAACTACAAATCAAGACTCTTTGCTTTCCGAAAGGCTATTAAGTGGCAATAGCAATAATAACATTTCTGCTAAGCTTTCTATAGAAGACATTCAGGGTCAAGAATCAGTAATACAGTCAAACAAAAATCTTCTGCAAAGTATTTTTGAGTCTAAAGAAATGAACAAAACCCAGAAAAAATCAGTCATGACTGTAATAACTGTAGAATTGGAACAGAAGCTCATCATTTCAGGTGACATTAAATCTATGGCAAATTCATTTGGCTTGGCAATAAAAAAAGAGCCCAGCAGCAAAAAGGAAACAGTATTTATGTTGCCTCTTTTGGATACTGAAGAATCAAATAGAGTTAATGAATTCGAAAATTGTACTGACATTCAGAAAAGGTCTGAAAACATTGCAGAAGAGTCTGATTGCCAAGATTATTCTATACAGACTGGGGACTCTTTTATAGATGCTTCAGAGATGTTGTCCAGTAAACAACATATAAGTCCTTCTCATCATTGTGGAAGTCATTTAGCAGATGTTCAGACAGAGACGTTATTCAAACCCAGCTGTGAAAAAGGAGATGAAGAAAGGGAAGCAAATGTCATTGTAGTCATGACCTCAGCTACATTCTCACCAGTAAATCAAGCTGATCAGATAGGCAAGTAATTTTAGCTTTCTCTGAAACAATAAAGGCAATCTCTGTAAAGGCAAAGGGGTGACAATGACACAGGACATGATGATTTTAAAATGGTCATCAGATTTTTGATTTATATATAGAATCTGTTCAAACATAACCTGTGCAGTTTTCACAACTTCATACTTTTCATACACATTTCTACCTTAGTTTCAAAGAGAGAAAGATTAAAATACAGGCAGTTTCATGAAAAGTTCTCATGCTTTCCACATAGGAAAGAAGTTCCTTTTAACATACTGTAATTTCTAATACATTTATATTTTTCCTTTTGATTTGACCAACCTTCCTAAGCATAACCAAAACCTGGAGCCATAATTTAAGACTATAATCTAAAGATTTGATTATTAGTTTTCATACGATCAAAACTGATTACTTGATAGACAGAAATGAATTCAGCTTAGTCTCTTTAGTAAAGAAGGATAACTAAGTTTCCTTTTGTGAGTAACAAGAAATTTGTACTTTTTAGAAGTGCACACCACACAGAAACTAATTCTCGAAGCATTGTTTCATTGTGAAAAATATAGCAAGGTAAATAATTTGTAATGCATATAATGAACAAAGAGAATTTCAACCATCACCACTTAGTTTTTTTTCTTGATTACACTTTTTGGATACCAGAAAGATGACCAGAAGAGAAGTACAGAATTTAAATATTTTTAACCTGCTTCTTACATAAATTAAAAGTTTATGTTAAAATAATTTTATTTTATGCTATTTTCAGAATGTCTTAAAAATATTCCCAAGAATTATTATTTATATTACATTAAGAGAAGGAGAAAAGATATAGTCAGGAGCATTGATTAATCTAACAATTCTAAAATGTTTTGAGCTGAGCTGATTTAAAAGATTTCCTTCCCATTATTTGCAATGCTAGGGATTTCTTTCTTTATTTTTAAAAGTAGTAAGTAAAGCGGTGTATGTTGTATTTTCTTGACCTCTGGATTGGTGTTCTATTCCTAGTAGAATGTTGTAAATGTTGTATTGCTGTGCACTTCTAAAATACATGAAATATAAATAAATGAACCATTGTAAATTTCCACTTAGGGTGAAACTATATTTGGTGCACTGGAACTCTATTCACAATAATACTTTCCAATTTTTATAAAATAGTTCTTTTAGTTTGTATTTTTAGTAACTGATATTAAGCTAACATATTTGCAACCTATATGAAGTAGAATATTATAAAAGGTAATCTGGCTTTAAATGTTGTTAGGTGTATAGAGTGTTTCTTTTTTCCTCCCACAAAAAAATAGCTAAATCACTGAAAGACACCTGGACAGGATTATCAAGTGACCAAGTGCTGAAAGATGCAAGGACAAACAATAGTTCTCAAGAGGAAGAAGAACCAGACCCTTGGTCTAGACGAAGAAAATGGTTCCAAAACAGCAAAAGTCACCCTTCAGCTAGAAAGAGTTCTAAGAATAGCAGCTTCACCAAAGGATCCAGTAAGTACTGCATTTAGTTGATGATACGAAGAAAAAGAATTGCCAATGATTTGTGGATAAATTCATCACTTGGCAGTTGTTTCATTGCAGAATATTTTTGTATTCAAACTTTATCAGGTTCAGAGGGAAAATTGTAAAAAGCAATGTCTTTAGAATGAGGGCCAGGGCCATACTAAAGAGCTTACTATGGCTCCAGATACCTCCAAAATCAGTTTCTAGATTTATCATTTTTAAAAAGAAAATGAATAAGGATGAGATGATTAAATAGAAGAGCAATCATAAAAACTATTTTAAAAATTCAGTTTCATTTAAATATTAATGAAATAAAATTTAACTTTAGTCCTCTCTCAACATCCCATGTATGACTCATTAGTCTTTAGCACATCATTCAAAGCCTAGGATGCTTTTTTACCTGAAAAAGTTGGATTCCCAGTTTAAACAAGCTATCACAGAAATCCCCAAGCTGTATGTGAGAGGAGAACTGTAGGCCTGACTGTAACAATATTTTTACATTCTAGTAATTGCACATCAATAACTCAGTGCCTTTTGACATGATCCAGGTCTTTAGTGTGCTTCAATTTAATTAGGGAGATTTTAAGCTGGCCCTTCAAAATGAAGAAACTGTTTTAAATAGCTGGTGCTAAGGATATAAGGAGGGGCTTGGTGGCTCAGTGGCTAAGACTTTGAGCTTGTCAATCAGAACGGTTGGTATTTGGTGGTTCGAATCCCTAGTGCCGCGTAACAGAATGAACTCCTGTTACTTGCCCCATCTTCTGCCAACCCAGCAGTTCAAAAGCATGCAAAAATGCAAGTAGAAAAATAGGGACCACCTTGGTGGAAAGGTAAACAGCGCTCCATGTGCCTTCGGTATTTAGTCATGCCGAACACACTGGCTCTTCAGCTTAGAAACACAGATGAGCACTGCCCCCTAGAGTTGGGAACAACTAGCACGCATGTGCGACAGGAACCTTTACCTTTACCTTTAAGGATATAAGGAAAAGACAGCAAATATTCATGGTTTAAGATACTACTAAAGGTTTGCTGTATTTTTAATATCACAGAAAGATCAATGTTTTTGGTCATAAATTAGGAAAAAAAATAAAATAAATAATAAAATAAAAACATAGATTAAGAAAAAAAATCCTACCAGCCCTTTATATCTATCTATAATAATCTAAATGAGAAAAAAATAATTAAATGTTTTGAAAATGTATCTCAATAAGATAAATATTTTATTTTTTATTCCTTTTGCCAAAAAAAAAGTTCATAAGTGTCTTTGAAAGGCATAATTTCCCTAAAAGAATATATTGCTGTAGCATTCTATTTATTTGCAGTTGTTGCTTAATCTTGGCTAGACTTGACTAAGGCATACACTTTTGTGCACATGGTGCTATGACAATAACTCGTTGCTTAAAAGCGCTGTGTTATGAATGCCATTGTCCCTTATGTAACACCAAGTTGATGAATGCTTTCTGGAGTGATTGAATTAACTGTGAATCATTCATCCATATGATCTAAGCTGCTCCTTGAAAATTCCTTCTCTCCTTAACTGTGGAACTATAAACAATATTCATTGAGCTTTAAAATCAGTGGATTTGGATAAAGATCAATGCATAATACATGGACATTCACAGGTCAAAAGCACAACAGAAAGGTAAGCTCACCTGGGATTGTATGTAAAAGTCTGTCTGTAATTTTCTTTTCTGTGACCCAACAATGGTAATGTTGAGTGACTCATTTGAAGGGAGTTTATGGGAAGAAAAATCTGAGTCTTGGTGGGGAAAATCCCTTCTATTTTTCTGTAACATTCTACACTAAATAAGAAATTGTCAGATATTTTATATTGTATTAATCTGTAATGAAAATAACATGGGGTTCAGTATTAAATATACAAATATACATTTGTAAGGTGACGTTCAGACAAAGAAATTCATATTTCTTTGTCAACATGTAAGAGGAAATGGGTTAATATGGAAGGAATGTTAATCTAAAACCAGTGGTTTCGATATATTTGTTTTTTAAAACCTACATATAAAAATCAAAGTTAAAATGTATGTTCGAATATCAAAAGCCTCACTTCTGATATTACTTAATTTAGACTCTCTTTTTTTTGCTTCCCACACAAAATCCACAGCTTGGCAGTTTCTATTCTTAACATTAACAAGCATTCAGAATATTGGCTCATAAAATTAAACCTTCAGAACTCATCTGCTTTCCTAAGCAATAGGAAGGTATCTGAGCAAAAGCATTCCTTACATAATTGATAAAAGTGCAATAGGATAGAACAAATTTGGAAAACATGTTTGTGATCAACTTTATGTGTTTTTATACGATCCTGAAATTTAATGTCTTAGATTCTGAGTTCCAGAAAATAGCAATTTTTATTGTATGGTACAGATATAGCTATTGTAAATGAATAACTTGAATTGATATGTGCCTTCTAATTAGCCTGGCTCCATGCACTTGTTGGACAAGTTCACTAGAATCTGGGTAAGCCTCAGTGGTGGGATTCAGCCTGGTTGCACTGGTTCTAGCGAACCGGTACTGGCGACAAGCTTTTGGTCCCACCCACTTGCCCCTGCTTTATCCTGTCCTATATCCCCTTCTTTTTTTTTTTTTTTTCCTAATTCAGCTGAATTGCGTGGAACAGCTGTTTCTGCTCCTCTGCAGCCTTCCTATTCACCCAGGCTGTCTCAGGGAAGTTAAATAGCTACAGTTGTGAAGCTGCGCATGTGCACAGTGCACGCTCACCAAACCGATAGTAAAACCGGTTGCATCCCACCACTGGTAAGCCTCTTTTTTGGCTGCTTATCTGGGACCATAGAAACAATAGCAACAGCTAAGGTATAGCCAAGTCGCAAATCAAAGGTTTAATTAGGGGATAAAAAGCAAATCTTTTTACTCCTCTCTCTCCAATTGATAGAATGCAGATATTCAGCATTTTTGGACACTCCTAAGGTCTCTCGTCCTGAAAGCCCACTGCCACTGCTTTGAGCCTCCTAATCAGAGTCACATATCGTTTCTAAGCATGGAAGCACTGACCTAGCCCAAAGGGTGATCAGCATCTTGCTTTCTGTTCCCCATCTGGGAGCTTGTGCTGATCAAATCTAAAGAAAGAAGGGTGTGGAAATAGTTCTAGTGATAGGCAAAAGGAAGATTCACTTAATGAAAATGAAATCCTTTGTTTGAAGCTGATACTAGTTCTCAAGGCAACTTATATAATACTTAAAATATTTAATACAGGCAATAAAATATTTAATATAGCTTACAAAGTAATAAAAGAAGATGATACAAGAACAGAATGAAGGTTGAGTTGCAACAATGTTTGGTCTGGTCCCTAGGAAAAAGGTACCCCTAATATTTAACCATGTTTTATGGTTTATTGTGAGTTACCTAGAGTCAGTGTATAAGATAGTCCTAGCCATATAAGGCTTGTAAATAAATAAGATAAATAAATAAACAAAACTAAGAAGTAACTTTATAAAGACAGAAAGAACAAATCATTTAAATACTCAATTAATTCAGAATAATGAGCAAAAAAAAATCATGACCGAGGCATGAATGGAGATGGAAGAGCCTTTTTGGTTTTAAGCATTTTTTTTTATTTTTTTACTAGTAGATTCTAATTTCTCTTCATCTTTTTTGCTTTTAATAATTTTGTCAGTTTCTTGATGACACCAACAAAACATCTGATCTTTCCAAATCTGCATTTCCCCAATTCTTGTCTGTTTCCAGTGAATTCAGAAGATGGTTGTCCCTTGGATTTGGGACCACACAGGGAAAGTGAAGAGCGAGGCTTCTACACAGAAATGTTTCACTCGGCTTCATGGGTATTCCAAGGGGATGATGCTAATGCAGATAATAACCTCAGATGTCTTAGCAAAAGGCCAGTCACTAGTAAGTATAATACGGTATGATATGATAATGCCTTCAGAGAAGGCAAGTTAGACCTTTTTTGTCATTATCAATTGCAAGATACTATTGCTTATAAAAACAATTGATTGATTGAAGAAATATCAGTGTGTCAGGAAGAATGTAAAAGGATATTCAGGCATATGATATGAAGAGGATCCGTGAGAGGTAGGAAGGAATAAAAGGAATCAAGAGGGTAGCCAGGACTGCATAATCAAACTCCACTCTTTTTATATAAAATGCAATGAAGAAAACAAGTAGAGGTCAGATCTATCATCTTGACTATTGTTATAATCATTCTAGACATATGGACATTCTGTGGAGTCCATATGTATAACCAATCATTTACTTGAACAACCTACCTAAAAAAGTGTTTCAATAAAATCACAGTTATCAATCTGGAACCTATTGGGTATACTGTGTATCTCATAACAATGCAAACTCAATTATATTAAAGAACTGATACGATTGCTGTCCCAGTAATGATAAAAGACCTTTTCCAATGAAGAAATTTGCTCTATATCGAAATACAAGACTCTATAAGACCAAAATTAAGTTGAGATAAATTTCATGTGAACAGGAAATTGGAAGCTAAGGATAATCTCTCAATAAACATCAATCATAATCAATAATGAAATTAAAAGAGAAAATATCACTTCTTTTTCTGCCCAGGCTGCAACAATGTACTGTTGGAATTATCAGAGCACCCTTATGAGTGCAATTTTATATTCTTGATTCTTTCTTTGGATCTATTAATCTGATTAATGATTAAGATTTATTCATTGCTTTTTTAAAAACCTGTTTAATTGCAACTTCATAACAAAAAGTAGCCTGTTCAGAATTATTTCTGACAGTCAATAAATGCCCCATAAAAATATGAACGTGGCATTTTACTTGACTTTTGTTTTCTTTGTTCTGTTTAGTTCGGGAGCGAACTGTGAGGATTCCTAAAGGAATGGGTGATTATCCTTGGGGATTCCGAATCCAGTTCTCAAAGCCCATCATGGTGACCGAAGTGGATTCCAGTAAGTGGCCTAATCATCCCCAAAGTTCACTTCCCTCATGAAACAATTCAAAGGACTTTTAAATGGTATGCTGTTTAAAATAGCCAGCAAAAGAGATAGCAGGTATTTCAACAAATCTGATTTCCTTTTATTGTGATTACAATGAAGCATATTTTATAGAATTCTATTGGATTTCTATAATATGGAAGAAAACCCTGCTGTTACTCTTGCAAATGGACCTACTACTGTAGTAAAAAAAAAAAAAAATCCTTATGGGAGCAGTTTGCTTCTCTTTTGCCACTCACTGAAGAATCTTCCTTGATTCTGACTTTCATTTAATCAAACTAAAAGGGTCAGCTGTTGCCTGAAGCAATTACTCCCTCTCTGCTCTGCTTTATACTCTGCTACTAAAAGATGATGATAATGACAAAAAAAGGTCAGTGTGCCTTGACAGTTAGGGAAAAAAGTGGATTGCTTATGGTTTTGCCTGTCTCTTTTTTGAATGAGATCATTTTTTTTAACACCTGACCTCTTCTTGTGATAATTCAATTTGACAGAACAAATGATTAGTTGAATACCTGCCTCCCTGACATGTATCTCTTTAGAAAATATTTGATATTGGGAGTATATCTTTCAGAGTCACCTGCTCTTTCTTCTCTTTTCCTTCCCCACCTGAATTTAAAAAAAAACAACCCTCCATTTCCAGCTTACTGAAAGCAGAACCTTAATAAATTCCCACCAATCCTGGTTTCAGGCCACCAGTTACACTTGTTTGCATTTATATGGACATTATCCTTGCAGAAATCATTGCTTCTAGAAATCCACTTCAATTCAGGTTTATTTGTTCCTAATAGATATTTGTAATTGTTATACATGAAGAATAAGGACTATTAAGTATTCAAAGAAAGAATGATGGTTTCACTCAGGTCCTCAGTTTAGGCGGGAGAAATACTCTCAGAGAGAGAGCTGTCACTGTTTGAATAAAGAGTTTGAAGTCACTCCATGAGTCTCTGGTCTTGAGCTCAGAACAAACAGGGACCATGCTGGATTGAGTCAGGGAACGATCTGGGCAACTCGGGAAGGGAGATAAGAAGGAAGGAGAATACTATCTGTAGCGTTGGGAGAGCGCGGGAGAGCGCGGAGCGTAGCGGAGAGTGGAGGTGGAGAGCGGCGTGTTTTTCGGCTTCGCGTCCCCCTCTCTCTCGCTGGATGGCATTGCCGAA